>VWZY01013652.1:43028-57560 GCA_013399075.1 Chloroceryle aenea | reverse complement strand
CTATTATTAATGTAATTTTCATTAAAACTGTTCTAGTTTTCTAATCAATTAGTGTATCGCCTTTATTCCCTTTCTCTTCCCCTTTGGGGAGGGAGAGGGGTTACAGAGAGTGTCTGTTACAGGTCTAAGGGACTGCCCTGACCCTAAACCATGACAGCAGTGAAAGTCATGCTTTCCCCTTTTGAGCCAGAATTATTCTTTTTATTTTTTCTAACATTAAAAAAAAAAAAATCTAGGGAATCTTGTTCTGTTTCATGTATTCCTTTCTCGCAAATACTTTTGTTCTAATTACTTTTAAATTGTTTGAATATTTAAGTGCTTGTTTTATCAAATGGCTTTTGGAGCAAATAAGATAATCTTGTATCTGCAGACTTCTCATGAAAATTCATTCATAAAAGCTATCACAGTGACTTTCCACTAACTAGTCTCCAGGGAGAGGTGCAACATTTTTCCCATGGATGTACTGCAGAAGCATTTGAAAAGGGGCCATCTCACTGTTAAAAACATGCAGCACTTCAGAGTGGTCTCATATTGAACAGCCATGTTTGGACCTTGAGACTTTTTTTTTTTTGTAGTAGACTTTGTGGCACAAGCTTTGTTCTGTGGGAAAATAATGGAAGGTAAATGTATTTTTACAGCTGCCCTTCTTCACTGAAAATGCTAAAGAACCATTATATTTATTACTTTTTTTAGTATAATGTACTACTAAAAAGAATAATTCACTCTACAGAAATTGTTAATTGTTGGCAAAGTTAAAAAAAATAAAAAAGAGTGCCTATGGCATGATGAAAAGTCTTCATAGTACTTTTGTCATGGCACCTGGTCATCCAATATACATAGATGTTGAAATACTGACCAGGCTGCAGGTGTCAGAGACAGCATTATGTGACCATTATGTAAACCAGAAAAGCTTCAGCAAGGATTAAATGAAATGCTGCATTTTACTGCCATAAAAGTTCCTCTGAAGACTGCAGTCCTGTAAGAGGAAGTTTTTCTCAACAATTTTTTGAATGGGATAGCAGAAGGCAACATTCTTTTCACTCAATTTCCCTCATATTTTAAGTACCATATTTCAACTTCTCCAGAACAGTTCTCAAGATTTCTTATCAGTACTATGTTCAATTGGCTTGACCTTTTCCTTGTTTAGCCTAACTCCTTTCTTCCTCAGAAAACATTTACTCTGAGGTAGACATTGACAATTGCAATGCTGAAACTTGATGGTGAAGAGTTTGATAAAGTTACAGTCCAAGGGAGAAAGAATTGAGCAAAACGTCTAACTGCTTATTAGTATTTTCTGGTAATGCATGCCAGCAGCCAGTTGGCTAATGTATTGGCCTTTTATCCACAGCAAAACAGCATCAATCCCTAGATGCAATTTATATACAGAATTTGAAAGTATTTTGTGTAGTGTTAGAATCAAGACAGCATCCACAGTATCTTTGTACACTGTTCTTTGCAGTGTTTCCAGTGAACAGGGTTTTGGAAATAAAAGAGTTCAGTATACTGGATGAAACCAAATGGATTTCTGCAATTTTTCAATCAGGATGACTTAGTCTTTGAATAGCTAAAGAGCAAAGGAAGATCAAATATCAGCATATAATATTAAAGACTAATTTTATCCATAAAGTGGCTAGTTTATATTTGCTTCTCATCAATAGATGTGATATATTTAGTAGTCACTAAACTGAAATGATCTGCTTCTCACTCGCCTTTGCTTTCCTGCACATTGCTACTAATATGAAATTTCTTTACATTTTGGAGAAAATGTATATTTAAGAAATTACAGTAAGAATCTAGTATTTTTAACAGACAGTTAAAAAAAAAAATACTGTGCTCCATCTCTGTGTTGTACTGGAGAGTTCAAAACTGGACAAACTGGACAAAGGAATCCAGGTGTGGTCTCAGCAGTAGTGTTGAGTAGATAGGAAGGATCACTTCCCTCTATCTCCTGGCAACACTTTTTCTAGTGCAACCCAGGATACCAGTAGACTTCTTTGTCACAAGGGTATGGTTTTGTGTCATGTTGCATCAGGACCCCCTTATCCTTTTCTGCTGAGCTGCTCTCCAGTCAGTTAGACCCCATCATGTATTGGTGCATAGAGTTGTTCCTGCTCAGGGGGGTGACTTTGCACTTCTTACTGAAATTTTGTGATATTCTCATCTCCCCATTTCTCTAGCCTGTTGAAGTCCCTCTGGATGGCACAGCAGTGTTCTGTTGTATAGGCTGTTTCTCTCAATATTGTATTTCTGGCAAAATGAATGTGGGTACATTCTGCCCGATCATCAAGATCATTAATGAAGATGTCACGGTTATGCTGCTAGTCAGTGACCTCCAATTAGACTTCACATCACTAATTGACACCCTCCAAGCCCAGACATTCAGCCAGATTTTAGTCTTCCTCACTATCTGCTCATTCAGCTCATTCTTCATCAGCTTTTCTGTGGGGATGGATCTCTTTATAGAGGGACAGTCTCAAAGTGTTACTAAGACCACGTAGGCGTATTGGCTCTCTTCCCTTGTCTTCAGTCATTTTATTTTAGAAGATTATAAAGCTGGTCACTTCCACTTGGTGAATCTGTGCTGACTACTCCCAATCACCTTCTTGTCATTCTTCAAATGTGCTTGGTTCCCAGGATTAGCTGCTCTATCACATTCTCAAGGAACAATGGGAGACTGACTTTTCTCTAGTTGTCTTGGTCCCCCTTCTTGCCATTACTGAAAACAGGAGGGACATTTGCTTTCTGTGAGTCCTCGAGCACTTCTCCCAATTAGCATGATTATTAAAGATTATCAAGATCAACAACTCATGGGTTGTTTTAGGGTGATCCTTAAGGATATGATAAAGTTATTTCTTTAAATTAAAGAGATTATTTTCCATTACAAAATGCAGGAAAACTGTATTCTTTTCTGTTTTCAACTAGAATTAGGTTGAAGCCATTAAAAAATATGCTTTATATAATTATGGAGTAAATGTGTCATTTCACATTTGTATGGCTTGCATTGAATGGTCAACTCCTTGTCACCATAACAGGACAGTGGTTCAATACCCTCCTGGTCCACCTTACATTTCCCTAAGTCAGAAGCTGCACCTGCTCACTGAAGCAGTGATGTAATGATCCCAGAAACATGAATATTTTGAAACAGCTTATTGGAGTTTAGTTTGCTTACCTTTGACTTGGAAGGCCATCAGAATTAGGCCAAGATAAACAGTGGCTACACACAATTAAGAGGTGAGACTGAGTCGTGGAGGAGAGAGAAAAAGTTCTTACGTTTGATGGCAGAAAACTGTTCAGTTCAATAGTACACAGAAACTGTTCTCTAATAAATGAGGCTGAACAGAGACAGGATAAAAGCAGTTAAATTTAGGAAGGAAGACTATGTAACTATTCAAAGAGGCACAAGTCTTAAAATCAGTAAGTTAAATACAGTGACATTTAAGTAAATATCTTTTAAGTGATTTGTCCCTTAATAAAATATAAGGCATGTATTTAAGTATTTGAGCAAGGGAATTGTTTCAGGTATGTTTAGTTTTTGTTTAGTTTATGTTTAGTTTTTCTGGAAAGTCTGTATTTAATTTTATTATGTCAATGTTTAAATATTGCTGAGATATGTTGTAATGGTATAAAAAAAAAGCTAACTTTTTTTGTTAATATTAAGCCAATTTTCAGGATTACTGCTTTAAAAGCAGATTGTTATTCACTGTACACATAGTGCACGTGATCATGATAATGTTTAGTAGATGGTTGGACTTGATCATCTTTAAGATCATTTCCAACTTTAATGATTCTATAATAACCATAATTTATTGACATATTGTGGATATACAAATCTTCATGTCTGTGATGCATGATTTGCATTAGAAGTTGAAGTAGCAGCTCTCTTGCAAGTATTCTGATTTTGTAATGAGGTGTTGGTTTGCTTTGTTGCCATTCAGTTTTACAGAGCATTGCTTTGTTCATTCAGCAGTTTAGTCTTTTGCCTGCCAAGAAGAGTTCCAGTTTGCCTTTTTAAGAACAGGAGCACTTCAACACTGCAAAACAAATATGCTTTCAAAATGACTACCACTAACTGCTGGCAGAGTGCCTGTCTTCCTTTATCTGTTCCACTGCAAAATAGAGTGTGTTTATACAGAAGGCTGTCTATGGTAACTCTATTAATACCAAAGATGCAGGGGTAATGTTTAATAAATGGCTTCTTCATTTTGCTACACCTGTGAACCTGTGTTGAGAATAGGGAAGTGGTTGTTTCTATCAGAGCACTTGTCACTTCATTATTTCAGGAAAATTCTGGAGCTCACAGACCACATACTGAAGGTTATCCGTTCCAACAATCCAAAATCATTGTATTGGTTGATAATGACAAAGATTTGTACTTTTTCTTGTTGTAGTATTTTTGGAGAGGAGTTGTGAGACACAAGAGTATATAAGATAAATCCACCATGAGGCCTGAGATTTTGGCAATTTTAAGGTAATATAGCATTTGTATTATTGCTTTACCACATAGAGAGGTTTTACATAAGCAAGCAGTAAACACAGAGTGCAGAATTATTAAAGGTGAATGAGTCAGTGTAAGCATTGGGTGGATAGACACAAAGGTTGGTCTAACATTAATGTAGATGAACTTTACTTTCTAGTCCTTTAGCTTATTTGAGCAAGCCTACTTCCTTAGTTGTGTGTTATGCAATAGCATTTTATTTACAAAGGATTATGTTTTGATTGCATTAGTCACTTTGGGATTCTTTTGTGTATATACTGTCAAGAGGAGCTGCCACTAGATAAGAAAATAGAGAGAACAAACAAATTATAAAACCATTATTATTCTGTTTCTGCAAACTAAACTGTAGGGTGTTCTAACATCAAATTATGGTGACATTCTTGACTGGTGCTTCTAACTGTTGCTTTATAAAGGAGTACCTGAACCACTTTATTCTCACAGTACATTAATCACTAAACAGGGAGCTTGCTGCCCATATCACAAACAGAAATAGAATTCTATTCCTGGAGGCAGCACTATGTTTTCAAAACAAGGTATCTGTGCATTGCCTTAGAGAAAAGTGTAGTTTTATATTAAATAATTACTGCAAATATATCGCAATATATATGTTTTCAGCATTGAGTTTCTTAGTAATGCTATTTCACATATCACCTGTAGGAACATATACTTTGCCTTAAGTTCACCACCATGAGATGTCACATGCCACAAGAAAAAGAAAAAAGACAAACTTTAAAGTTGATCTAAGTAATTTCTATTGTTTTTTGTTCTTAAAAATGGTATTTTGAAATAGCCATCTTCTTAGGCACAGAATTGTGTCAATTTGCAGTTTCATGATTCTGAGATTAGAGGTGCCTGCTGTTTATTTGAAATGGTAGGTGATCTGATTCAGTTGATAAGGCTTTCTCTTTCAAAGCTATGCTTATATTCTTTTTTGTGTGTTACATTTATTTCAATCTGCTCATTTATTAACATTGCTGTCCGAGAGAGGCTTTGATTTTTGTTCTTATAACATATGTGCTCTCTTCATCCATACTGTTGTGTAAGCTCCATGTATTTCTCTTGCCTAATAACCTTTCTAAGTCTTTCCTTTTTCATCTGTGTTCAGCTGCAATATAGCATGGTGCCATCTGGTACAGTTCTTCTGTTTTAACTTATTTGGATGCCTCTTGAGGTCCTCCATGTGTCCTCTTTTACATCCTACTTGTGCAGGTTGCTTTGAGACTTTTTACTCCTCATCTCTCAGTGTTGTTACTCAAGTCACAATTCCTATCCATCTCTATATTATCCTTATTGTTTACATCATTGTTTCACTAGGATGGATTGTTTCTATCCATCATTGCTTTCTCCTATGTAAAAACATAACCTTTTTCTTTCCTATGGAGAAAAGAAACCTTTTCTCTGGATCTTTTTTTCTATTCTTTTTGAAGGTGATTCTTTACTGCAATCACCAGTGCATATGGCATTGCATTTGTCACACTATATTGTTTTTATCAGTTTGATGTCGGAGTTATTCAAATTCATTTTTCAGTTGCCCTTTATCCAGTCACTTTATTATTTTTATTAGGCATTATTTTTATTAGGCATTTATTATGTTTATTGTCATATTCTCACTATTCATTTTTATGCAATTTTATTTTTCTTACTTTTTCTTATTTCTGTCAGTCTTTGTCAAAACCTTGTCAGTATTCAGTGTCTTCTGATTCTTCTCTCATCTTCCGCTATCTTGTGTTTTTGGTATATTTTCTTTCTTTGGTATATTTTCTTTCTTTTGAGTTGATAAATTTTCCATACTGGTTCTAGTGGTCTACATCAGGATACATACTTGATGAAATCATCGAAGTCCTTTCTGGAATTTGGGGTTAATCTGTCTTCAATCTGTTATGCACTGCAGAGTGCATGTTTCTTTTTGACAACTGGCTTTTAATATGCTGGCTTTTAATATGTGCATTTATGTGTTTGGGGTTTTTTTGTGTTACCATCTCTAGGAATACCTCCCGCCCCTGCCTCCTTCCTCGTAGAGTAACATTTAAAATAAGCCTGCATCTGTGTTTTATCCACTTGACTAATATTGCTTCTGTAAAATTAATAGGATCAGGAAGTGATTGTAGATTTTTCACACCTCTAAATACTTTGTGTATTGTGTAACACTGATTGAGATTTGATAACATGTTTAAACCGAAATTCTATTTACGCGTTGCTTATTCACATGCTTGTCCCAACAGGATCTGGAAAACTCTGTAGCAGGTTGTTGCAGAGCAGCTTCTTTTTGGGTTTTGCTTTTAGTTTTGGGTTTTGTTTTTTTACGGTTGTGCTTCATACATAATACTAATTCCAAGTGTTGAATGTTTTCATTTTTGCTGTCTTGTGGTGATTGTCAGTATTGGTCCCAAATGCTATCTTACCATCTTAAAAAATGTTTGTTTATACAAAAGTGTAAAATAGAAAGAAATGGTATTTTCACCCAAAAGAGATTTTGATTTTTTAAAAAAGCAACAATCCTACAATTCACACCATAGCTATTTGGGTGTTTTGGATTAGTATGTTGTTGATTTTGTTTTTTTAATCTTAGCTCTGACACATCAGAAAATATCAACTGGCTGTTTGCTTCTTTGAAAATGTAGCTATGAAACTATTCATAGTGCGGTGTGTGTGTGACAGACAGAGAAAATGATTTGTTTTTTAGGCTGCTTCATTAAGCATTCTGTTCTGCTCCTTCTGAGTTGTCCCTTTAATCAACTCCAGCAAACTGCTACTTAGGGGAACTGAATCACAAAAACATTGGAAGTTTTTATTCCAGTGACTTAATCAGGGTCATGTTCTTCTCAACTAGATGATGTCAGAGTAACCAATGAAGAAACTTAACATAGATCAGGCTTGAACTTAGTTGCCAAGATGCTTATCAAACAGGACCATTCCTGAGGATTTTAAAAGTGCTCTGAAGAAGCTCATCATTCTGAGCAACATGCAAAAAGGAAGTTATGGGTTTTTTAAGAGTAGTTTCTAAATATTCAAATAAGATATTAACAATGATTCTACACATTCTTAAGACAGTCTTCTATCATATGTGATCTAATTTATTACCCTGTGCTAGATAATTAATTATACAAAAATTGTTTGTCTAGTCAAAGGGAAAAGTACAAATATGTAAGTATAAAAATGAAATACATTGATAATAATATGTGGTTTATTAAGAACTGAAGGATATCAAAATTGCTTGATATTTTGTGATGTGAGCAAAACCCAAGTTTCTTACTGTCTCCTCTTGTATTCTTTCCAGTGAGTTTGGATTGCTGTAATAATTTGATACTTAATGCAGTACATGATATAGTATTATATTGCTCAGGTATTGTTTAAGTTGAAAAATAATTTCAAAATTGTAAATAAATACTTTAAGTCTCTTTAATTAAAAATGTGGATGTTCCACTGCAATTTTTTGAATTTAATCTCATAGGATCTAGTGAAAGCTATATTATTAGAGGTTTTGTTAAACAGATTTGTCTTGTTTGTTGTTTGTTTTGATTTTTTAATTTATTCTTTTCTAATTGCCAATACCCCAAGTTTTAGCAGTGAAGTGCTTTATACTGGGCTTTGTAGAATTGAAAAAAGTCTCAGAGACTGTATTTCAGCTTACTCTGTACCTGTGTTTTACACTTAATGCTGTTATCTCACTTTGAGTGGAAGTCAGATTTTTACTTAATTTTCATTGCTTGATGTTAAGATACAGTTATATTTATTTTTTATGCCCACTGTATTTGGTTGTTTGGTTATTTTGTATGACTATTTTAGAGTAGCTTAGTTGGCAGCTGTGAGGTTTGAGGTTCCAGACATGACGGTCAGTGCTAAAACAAATACCACGTTGTTCAGGCAGGTAAACACCACAAAGGGAATGCCCACTGAGAATTTTCCTTAAACAGTGTGTAATTCATTTCATGCAGTTATGAGAGCAAACCTCTAAGCTAGTCTGAGAAGCTGCTGAATAGCTGCAGTTAGTGAATACAGTTCTAAATCTTACGAAAGGTTATGGTTAAGGTAAAGTTAAGCACTGCTGCTCAGTCTCCTGAAATATATATGACAACATCTCTATTGGTACCTATTCTAAAATTTGTGGTGCTTGAAGATTCTGTGCTTCCTTTTTAAGCTATCAGAGCAGAGAGGAAACTGCAGTTAGATCATGGCAAACACCTATTCTTTTGGCTTGAATTTTAAGATATGTTTGTACAAAAGAAATGGTGAGAGTATACTACCTACTACTCTTCCCTCCCCCCTCCTTTTTTTTTTTCTCCTTACTTTTAATTTTGCTGGTATCTTTTAAATCATGGGGCTAGTAGAGGAAACAGAGGTGTAGAAAATGTATTAGTACAAGTAAAGTATCAGTTTTGCTCATCCAGAAGAAATAGTTTTGATTGTTAAGATTGTTCTGCTTAAAATCGTGACATTTCAGAAAAAAAAAATCACAAGTTTGTTGGAAACCTTGAAACAGAAGTGGTTTTGTGTTTTGATAGAATTTTACAAAATCCTATGGAATTGAAGAATTGATTTGCCCTACGTTTTCTTATTTTTAATTCCTGAAATAGTTTGAGTTGGAAATTTCATGCAATTCTATTGAAAGTCGAAGGTACTTCCTTGTTTTACATTTCTTGTCTGGGAGCTTTCTTGAAATCACATCCACATTTTTTATAAGTGTATTGAAAAAGTTGTCATGCTCATGTGGATTCCAGTATTAGTTCTGAATTAGTTCTATTTTCTGAAGATTTTTAATTTCTCACAGTATTTTGATAAATCATTGCAGGATTTTTTTAAAGGCATTTTTTTCAAGTACTTATTATTTGTATCTAAAGATTAATTGAATCTTCTTCTTTAGCCTGATACATTCTGAGAACCAGTTTGACTCCACAAGGATTTCAACATTAGGAGGTTGAGGTCTGGGCTCTGTTCTGAATTTCCTTTTGTCCAGTGTGTTGCCTTAGTGAAATCATCCAATTTCTTCTGACTAAAGTGTTTCCTCTCTGGAGAAGTAAGTAATGGGTTTCAAATTTTCTCTCTGTATAAAACATTTGACATAAGACTATTTCTACCATGTACTCTTTCTGCTCTCTATGATCTGTCTGTATTGTTTGAATAGAGATTTATCTATCCTCTTTCTCCTCACTGCCAGGTTTACTACAAGATAGGACAATTTAGTTTTGCAGCTATCTTTTTTGCATTCTTCAAGTGTTTTTATTTTTGAATGTGGAACTAAATGGAGTGGGGTTGCATTCTTTATTTATTCTGAAAGGCAGTCTGTAGTTTGAGTCATTAATAAATACATGTCAACCCCCATTGAATTTAAAGGAAATCTTCCTGTGGCTTAGTTCAGCATTTTGTGATTACCCTAAAAAATATTAATAAAACTTGTACAGATTTTTACATCTTGTTTAAGGCTGCATTAGCAAACAGAAGGCACACATGAGATTTTATGGCAAATACAGACAAAATTACTGTAACATTCTCCTGATAAAAAGAACATGTAAGCAGCAGAGTGAAATGAGGTGGCTGGAGAAGGAGAATGATTCATTCATCTGTCTGTTGGGTTGAGTTTTTCTGCTAAATTAAGAACTTAATGTTTTCATTTTGAGGCTTTTTGTATCTAATTTCAGCTTTTCTAAATATATGTACTTGCCTTCATCCCTCTCTATTTTCCGTTGTGGGTTGAATTTTTCCATCTTCTGCAAAAAACCCAAAACTTGTAAATATTGCTGCTGAAAGACTGAAAAAAGTATTCTTAGTTATTAGCTGAAATGGAATAATATTTTTATGGTTTGCTTTGTTATTTCTTTTTCCACTAGTTGTGGTTGAAGTATTTCAGAAGCATTATTTTTTATTACTTTTCAGTGGAATTACAGATTAGAAAGAGTGTTTTTGCCAGGGCTATGACCTTCATTTATGTCAAGACAGAACTTTGATACATTACATTTCTATTACTCCTTATTTTACTTGTCATTTTGCTACAATATTCATATATCATAAATTGAAAAGTGATTTTACATAAGAGTGAATATTCAAATGTCTTGTACCAACACCAAAAATGACATGTTACTAGATACTGTGAACTTTATCTTCTTCGAGCATTCTGCTTGATCTTTAAACATTGATTTAATTTTTATGTTATTTAATAATTTGAATTTCCTTTGCATCTTAAGACAGTATTTTAGTTCCAGAACATATAGGGCTTGAAAGTGTAGCTTTGCAGGAAGTGTGTGTTTTTCATTCCACGTTCCTGCAATATGTTTGTTACCACTAAGAAAATACTGAAAGTTGAAACTTAATATTGCTAAATATTAGCTATTGCTAATATTTGGTATTACATACTTCACCCAATTCTGTTATATTGATAGAAAATACCAGCTGGGGTGAGTGAGACTTATATGGTGTGAGAGTGATAAGCTTTAAACAGGACTATGGCTGTGCAACAGAATGAAGAAGGTAACAGCTATGAAGTCAGAGCATATGTTGTCAGCATTCTGTGTTAAACAAGGAGAGTTCACTGTAGTGTATTCTGGAAAACTGAATATGGACTTCATCATATGGGATAAATCTTTACCACAACAATCTGTTTCTAATACCAATGCTAATGCTAATCAATCTATCAATTTGTAATAGTCAAGCTTGTTTTTCAAAGTGTTACAAAAACAAAACCAACCAACAATAAACTAGTTTATACTTGATCTCTGAAAACAGTAACAAAATATTGAAATCAAATATGTGATGTAATAAAGGTTGTCTCCACAGAGATTATAGAAGATGCATGTTGCTAAATAATTTTTTTTGTTTATTTTTGTCAATGAACTGTACCCTGCATAGATTTCCCAACAGTTTGCATTTCATAGCCTTTTATTGCATGGCTTTGTTGTTAGCTACAGAACTATTTCTGCTTTGTATTAATGTTTGAAAAAGATATATATTTCATTATTTAGAATTAGTTTGGAGAAATTGACCCCTTTCCATGAAAACAGTTTTCTAACAGTTGGATGAATGGGAATGCTATTAAAAAAACTTGTCATGTTTTGTGTCTGTATTCATTTAAGATGTAAACTAACTTTTTAGTGCAGTCATTTTTACGTTGGTGTTCTTTTTAAGGATGCAGTATGTAATGTATGGGCCATTGGTTAACAATGACAGACTGCGCAGACATGTAGGGTTTCCTCTTTTCCATACAGGATGTATAAAATGAGCACATATGCACAGAACTGATTTAAGAACAAAATATTCAGAGGCAGATCCAAAATCCAATAAAGTGAAATAAATACATTTACTTCCTTTCAGTCAGATCCAAATTAAACTAGCAATATTAGAAGAAAGAGAAAATGCCTTGACAATACTTCTTTTTCGTATGGTCTGTTAGTTTGACTGGTATGTTAAATAAAAAGTGATTTATAAAGCACTCATCTCTGGTTTTCTGATGAATAAAAGGCATGGGTACATGAATTTGATACAGGGCAACTGAAGGAGACTTAATTGTTAGTTCATGCTTTGAAAAAGTTCTGAGACGTCAATTTAAACAGATTTTTTAGAAAAATATAAGAAGTGTTTTGTTTCCTATTAAAATGATTGCTATTTATATTTTTGTTTTTATTCAGGTTAATAACTAAGTAAAAAAGTATTTTCCAATTCTCTCTTCTAGCATACAATTTGGTTTTGTAGCAGTCAATTTCCCTGCAGTGCCTGCTGTCACCTCTGCTGTTTTTAGCATCTGAGACCTTTCTTCATGTCATTATGTGAATTTAATTTTAAAATTTATATTTTTATTATGATTCGTGCCACTGTAATTCAAAGACAGCTCACCAGTTTGGTCAACCAATTGTCTACATTGTGATTACAAGCTTGCCTCAATTTGTGGTGACACCAAGGAAATCTACTGAATAGTACACCAGTGACCCTGAGAAGCTTAATGTTAGCTGCATATTGTGTGTTTCCACAGGAAATATCCTCAGCAAACAAGTGTTCTTGCTGTCTTTGTTATGATCAGAATTAAATTATTAAATTAAAATAGGTGCTTGGTTTTGCAGAGGTAAAATCAAATCAGATTTATTGAAAAGTTCTTATGGAGCAAAGAACTATTAAACATGCACATCCTCTCTATCAGTGTTGCTGTACTTGTTAATGAGGTGTGATCTCTGACTTGGAAAAATAGAACTTCATATAATGGATGTCTATAAAAAAAAAGCTTCTCTGTGTGAAGCTCTCTTACTTTTGTCTTACTATCCATAAAAATCAGCATATATGAAAACCTTTTGACTGTATTCCTTGTAACATAAAGCTCCTATTAAATGATACTTGTAGCTTAATTTAATTAAACACCATGGTAGCTCAGTCCTTCATGTTAACTGCATGGAAGATCCACTAGAGTAAGAATTTGCATTTTCATTTTCTCAAAATGTGTGTATTTTGTACATCAGAGTTGAACCCCCAGATGCTGTGTGGAAAGGAAAAGGGGCAGCTGGTAGCTGCCAACTGAGCAGGGTATGTAGCCTCAGGCTTTAAGAGCCACTTTAAGAGTCAAATAATGTCACAAAATGTTTACCAGAAGTTTTTTTAAGATGTTATATTTATTTAATTGCCTGGATTATTATTTTTCCCTGAAAATTGTGGTTGGCCTCATGAGCTCTTGCTCTGCACATCAGTACATACCACCTTGACAGACGCTTTACACTGATAGAGTTGCATAAGCTGCATAGTTACATTTATTGAATTATATCTTCCAAATGTTTCTAGTTTGTTGTTTTTTGGTTTGTTTTGTTTTTTTTTTTGGCGGGGAGGGGGTAAGTGTTATTGAGTTCGGGATTAGGTTGTTGGCTTCTTTTAGTGTGGACAGAGTTTCAGAAAGTTACCTCTGAAATAGTTTCTTTAATGAAGTTCCATTAGGAGTTCGTCTGCACATTTTGCATTTGAATTGTGTTTGAACTCTACTCTGCAGAATATTGAGCAGGAGTTCATATGCATAATACTCTTTGATGATTTTGCCAGTTTAATTTGGAAACAAAGCTATGACTTATAATTGAGGGCCTTTGTAAAAAACTTAAAAGTTGATGGCAGATAGTGCACCTGCTAATGAAATCTTAGAAAAACAACTCAGAAAGAAATAAGCAAAATCAGATGATAAGGACAGTATAGTACTAGAGTAGATACATGGTAATATAATGTGTATTAGACCACATTGAATCTCAGAAGCTGGTCATACTCTTACCTGGTTCCAGTTCTGGAAAATTATATGGTGGAATCACCATCCCTGAAGATATTTAAAAGACATGTAGATGAGGTGCATGACATGATTTAATGGTGAGGTTGGCAGTGCTGGGTTAATGGTTGGACCTCAATGATATTAAAGGTTTTTTCCAACTGAAACAATTGATTGGCTCTAAGATTCTAAGACTGTCTATCCTTCACTAGATTTATGGTCTAAGATTTATTTGAGGTAATCTAACCATGGAATGGTAGCTGTTGGAAGGGACCTCTGAAGCTTTTCCTGATGTTGAGGTGGAACTTCCTGTGTTCCAGTTTGTGACCATTGCCCCTTGTCTTATCACGGGCCACACTAAAGAGAGATTTGCATCATCNGTGAAAAAAATTCTCCTTATGTTCTCCTGATGACTTCCTGTCCATTTTTCTGTGTTAATTAATGCCTGCTATGGTAATCTCAGGATGGGTTTTTTGTGTTTTATTCTGTATTTTTGTAATAATGACATGTTATTTTTTGAAAATTACTCAGACAATTCTGAAAATGCCTCCTCCACCTCTGCTTGGTATCAGGAACAGATACATGTTCTGGGCATTGGTCTTACTAGTGAGTATGCACTGGAAGATTTATGTTTGAAAATATTTGTAGTAACGGGAAACTGAGTGTGGGGAGATCTTTTTATTTCCCACTTACCATTATGTTAAAAGACATAAAGGATAGCTTTTGGCTGTATTTGAAAAACATAATCTCCATGTATTTCTTTTGATTTCTTCATTAAGTTATGGTGGAATTAGGTCTGGGTTATTAGAGACATAAGGACAAA
>VWZY01013651.1:229138-265928 GCA_013399075.1 Chloroceryle aenea | reverse complement strand
TTCTGTGATTCTGTGTGATACTGCTGTGCAGATTCTGTATACTCTTACATTCCCAGAAAGAAGAAAATTTTGGAGATAGGTCAGGAGAAGAAATAGAATAATAAAGAAAGGGAAAAACCTGAAAAGCTTTTATTACAGAGCTGAGCTGTCTGAGATAAACACACAGTCCTGGGGCCTGGTGGTGCCAGATAGTACAAGTCAGATACTGCCCTTAGAAAAGGTTTGGTAGGCAATGGTAAGCCAAACTTTTAAAGTGCAATTAGATGCTTCATGCCAAACAGGAAGAAATAGAAGAACTGCAAGCTGGGGAAGAATTTTTGCAGATCTCAGTATTGAAGAGAGGTAAAATGTTAGTCAGTGAAGACTTTTTGTAGGTCCTGCCACAGACTCCCCTAGGTAAGTATGCAGAGAAAATAATTACACATCTGTCTTAAACCACACATTATACTATTTTCCTCTCTGTGATGGTTATGGTGACAGTTATTTCACAATCTTACGGTTTTCCTTACAAAGCTAGAAGACTTAAGACATCTGTCCCAGCATACACTTTTGTATGTATAAGTCATTTTACTTCTACTTCTTCCTCCTTAGTTTTTGGTATAATTTCTAATAACGGATGAAGAAGCAATTTAGTGGTAAAAAAGTAATTTTAGTTTAAAACCAAACAAACCCACAACCTAAAAAGTACTATAAAGGCAACAGAAATACTCTCATTTGCCATTCATGATGTATTGAAATAGTTGTGCTAGAGCATTGTGTTCATCACTATGAGCCAGCTTAAATTCACTATCAAGTCTGTATCATCTAGTGAGAGATAACACATCTTCTCTCAAGTCTACCCTGGCAACTCGCCTTGTTTCCTACACAGAGCCATCACAATCCTGCCTTGGGAGTCAGTGCTATACTCCCCAGCTGTCTTGGTAACATCCCAAGTTGTATTTATCCCTGGTGAAAGTCTGGAAAAAAAAAAAGTTAAAACCTACAAATCTGCACTGACATTTAATGTCAGGAGTACTATGCAATTAGATCTTTGAAAAAATAATTTTATTATTTAGTGTATTGGTGAAGTTTTCTACATGATTCTGTGGATGCTGCGCTTTCAAGAAAGAGGTGGACCAGTTGGACAGAGTCCAGAGAAACAGAAAGAATGACAGAGGTTTAAAAAAAATCATGCCCTATGAATTGAAAGCACTGGGGTTGTTTAGTCTAGAGAAGACTGAGGGGAGGTGTGATAACAATGTTTCTTAAAATATTTTAAACGTTGCTTCAAGGAGGAAGGAAATAAATTACTTGTTCCAGTGGGGAAAGTGCAAGAAGCAATGGTCTTAAACAGCAGTAAGGGACATTTCTGCTTAAGCAAAATTGCACTGTCCTAATAGTAACGATAGCCAAGCACTGGAGGTTCTTGAAAGGATAAGGGGGAAGTGGTAGGTGCCTATTATTAGGATTCTGTAAAAGAAATGTCTATACATACATACTGTGCATATAAATATATAAATATCCAAAGCTTGACTGGAAGGGTTTCATTCAGTGATGAGCTGTGGAACACTGCATAGTCTCTTATGGACACGTGAGGATGATGCTTCTCCCACCATGATGTGAACAGAGCTAATGATGAAAAGGCAGAAGCTGTTGCTTGTCCGCTATAGGTGTTTTCAGTCACTCAGGGAGTGACACCTGGATTTTGGTAATGCAGATGAGGGGCTTTGCAGAAGGAGGCACCTGAAGGTAGGCTTTGGGCCACAGGGAGGTGTCAGCTCTGTGGCCCAGATGTGACAGTCAGGTGCTGCTGTTCAAGATACAAATGATTTTGCCTTGAAGCTTTCAAGGCGGTTTCTGGAGTATAGCTTCTTTCTCTTTTCTTCTGTTCTCCAAGTGCTTCCATGAGCTCATGCCAGGGTATCTGGCTTCCATGAACTGGAGCACCCTGTCCTGCTTATGTGTGTTTGCCTGATTGGCTTTCACCTTTAACTGACATCCCTTGGGCAGCAAAGACCCCTTGGGCCATCTCTGCTCCCTTCCAGGCTCCAGGTCCTTTAATAATCATTTCAAGCCATGGATGTTTCTCTTGAAGCTACACACTTTCAATGTTTGATGTAATTTTGCGACTTAGGGTCAGTTTACAGGCTGGGCAGTCCCGATTTCCCACCATTCCCAAAATATCTCCTTATAAATTGCCACTTTCTGCCTTCCTTAAGAATTATCCTGAAATCCCTATGTATGGGATGGCAGCCAGAGGTTGGTAGAACTGCTTTAAGGTGTGAGCTTAGCTCCCTCATTAAATAACCAGAAGCTGGCTGTGACTATCCTTCAAAAAGCTCAAGTCATACCAACAAGCAGAAGATTAGGGTATAAATAATCCATTTGGCAGGGTTAATACAAAAATACCTCTCTGTTGCTCAGCACTTGTTTTTCATCCATTTTCTTAGTTACGCTGCCTCACTGCCTCTGGCACCCGCTACTCGGTTTCTATTTTGGGAAGCTCCCCGAGTGACTGATCTCGGGAGACCATAAGGTTATGGGGCTTTCTTTTAAAACTAGATTTTTTTTTCCCCCATGACACAGTAAGTGAATGGACACCCCAGTCACCAGCTGCACTTTGAAATCACTCACGTCTCATAAGGCAGGTCTCAGCAGCTCAGACTGTATGTAAGGTTGATGCATCCACAGGTCCCCTCCTTCCTCACCTTCTGATTATCTGAGACCTTCAGTCTCTAAATCACTCCCTGAAGTGGTGTGTACTCCCTGGAGTTTTGTTCTCTAAGCTTCTGAGATCAGTACAAACTTCAGGAATGAAGCTTTCCTTCCCCCCTCTTCAGGTTCTCAGAGCCTGCCCTGGCCATCTGGCTGCCTGCCTCATGGCTTTTAACCCCAGTAAGAGGCTGATACAAAGGAGCCATTCTGCATTTCAGACTTCGAGCCCATACAAAAGCAGCTAGATAGGCATCTCTGGCTCCCTCCCTCCTGTAGACCTGGGCCATCATTTAGCACATGAGCCCCCTGCGGAGCTGGCATTGTGTCCTGTTTCTCCCCTTGCCATTCTGTGGGGCATCTGTCTGCTTGGTTTCCTGCACACACCCACTTTATTTGCCCCAGCTGCAAGGTGGGACCCCCTTCTAGCTGTCATTACTCCCTTGCATGGCTTTTCTGTTCCCAACTACAGCTTTTGCCACTGCTGCATATAGTTTAGGAAATGGAGCCCAGGGCAGGACGGTGCTACTGTATCAGTGGAGGAGCTCTGGCTGCCTCCCTCGCTGTTCCTGTCCCTGCTGGACAAGCAAACTTTATTTTTCGGAGCAGAGCCCAACTGTGCTGCCCAACCATCCAATAAATTCAAGGTGTGTCTTCTTTCTGCCTTAAGCAGTAAGCTTGTTTCTGGGGTCTCCATGAGTTGTTTATTAAGATATAGTTGCACCTAGTATATTTTTTCTAGTGGCCTTAATCTGGAATAATAAGAAACACCATTGTGCTACCTTTGATAATACTTGTTTTGTTTTCTACAACCACAGTGGGATAGTTATGACTGAGACATTCTTAGCAGATATTCCGGTTTTGTGCCTGGATAATCCCAGGTAGAAAAATAGGTAAATCTGTGATGTCAGGGCTATTGTATGTAATAGCTAATGCATCTAGATTTTGCTTTATGTGTTCTGGGCATACAAGCCTTGCTGTGTGCTCCCAGTGAACTTTAAATCACATGCAAAGTCAATTTTCTATATCCCAGGTCAGAGCTGTTGCTCCAAGTGAGCTGCATGCTGCACTGGCAAAAATATTGAACTAAAAACGAGAAGAGGAAAGCAAGGAGTTGGTTGCAGAGGTGGGGGCAAGGCGCTGGGAGAAGAGTGAAAAGCGTTATCTCTTTTGCCTATATTTTTGTGTAAGGTGGAGGTAATCTAGTGGTTTAAGGCAGGGAAGAAATTTAGGGAACCAGGCCAGGCAGTAGCCAAGAAAAAGGACACCTCAATATGCAGCTGTGAATAAACATTTTGCTGACTCTGATCCTGGTGGTATAACTGTTGCAAGTTTTGTCAAGGTTGAGAGGGAGTTCCTGACCCTTTAGTGGTGCTTGGTGGTACAAAAGGGGCAGAGTTAAGCAGGCAAGAACGGGCCAGTGTAAGCTAAAAGGAGCCTCACAGCAAAAGCTGGAGGAAGTACACTGCAAGCAGGACAGGGCGTTTTCCCAGGCATGATGGGAAGCCAGCAAACCTGGAAAGGAAAGACCAGCTCAAGTGTTTTGCATGGGTGTCTCTTGGACAACCTTGGTGAGACACTTCAATCCTGGGGAGACAGGTCCATGAGATGTTGTTTAGCAGCTGTGAACCTGGTTATTGTGTGCTCTGGGCCACTCCTCTTTGCTATTGTTTCACTTTTCCGGCTTTGTTCCTTTCAAAATCTCCAGCTGATCAGGCTCCATAGCAATTAATACCACTGTAAACAACCACGTAAGACAGCTCCATACGCTTTAGAAACAATATCAGTGTTTTCCAATTGAGAACAACTGTACTGGATGAAACTTGCATGGATTGTCTTCCTGGTCTTCAGGCAGGCCCTTGTGACCTTAGAAGCATTGAACAATTCCGGACAGTTATTCATTCAGTCCTTGCATACTGTAAAGCAGAACAGTTTTATTTTGCAAGACTTCCATTCTGGTGACAGCATTTGCTCCATGTTTTCTGTAATTACATTTATTACAGCATGTGCCAGTGAAAATAATTTGCCAGAACCTAGTGCGAGCATATAGTAGAATTTATATGTGTGTATGGGTACTTTGTGCATTGTAACAAGTCATGGTGCATTATATATAGTTACATCTTAACTAAGGAAGCATTTCTTATGGATAGTTCATCCAGTTCCAAGAGAAAGTCAGTAATTTATTTTATGTTAAATTATCCTACGTAAGGAGTGTAGTAATTTAGGAATAATGCTATGTAGAATTCTGCCCCCCTGACCCATTAGTGCTTTTTCCTTTCTGAGATCCCAGCTCTCATTAAGAGATCTTCTATCTCTTTCATATTTTCACTGAGCTATCAAGAATTTTAGCCTCTCTAAAGAATCAGCTGCAAATACTCTGGAGCTGGCTGTATGGCAGTCCTACAGGAAAGCCCCAGTAGCTTGCTGCATCCCCCAGATGGAGGTCTTGCTCTTTGCAGTTCAGCTGTTCTGCTGCATGATGATCCTCTTCACTTTCGCTCTCCGCAGTCAAGTATCTATAGTACCATCAGCTGCCAGCATCTTTCTGAGAAACACAGTAAACCCCTTTTCTGTTTCTGAGAATTGCTGTATTTGCACAGACTACTCTGTCCTGGATTTCCAGGGGTATAACTGGGAATAACTTCATTGAGTTTACCCTATAATCCATTTTTGTGGGGTAGGAAGGGTTCTTCATTGTGCTCATCACATTATCTAAGCACTTGTTGATAAATACCTCCATCCAGCTACCTAATAGCTCTTTGCTTCAGCTACAATTTAAACCACCAGATTTTGCCAGTATGTGCCAGAAAAAAATCACCTGCACACTTCAAATTTCTGTCTGTTGTTCTCAGTGTGTGTGCTCATTGATATTTCAGCCTGACCTCCTGAACAGACTGCCTAAAGCCAATTGCAGAATCACAACAGTTGTTACCCTCGGGATGCCTGCATCTGTTCCCTTCTCCTGCCAGGATGAACTCCAGTGCTGGAGCTGCTCTGTGGCACAGGTATCTATTGCTATCTCAGTGTTAAGTGTGAGCAGATGCTGGAGGCATAACACAGCTGCCTCTGCTCCCTTCTTGACTCCAAACTATTCTGTGGTGTCTCTTTGTTCTGCCTTCTGCCTTGTTGTCATTATAAAAAGCAGTAGGAAAGCGCATTTCCAGGAGGATGCCCCAAACATTTCATGAAGAGAGTGGGTCTTTTACAGGCTATAAAAAACATGTGTACTCTTTAGTTAAAGACCTTTTACAGCTCCTGTGATTTAGACTGAAGATTTTAGACATGCTGTATTTTATTCTCAGCAGTCTTTCTGTAGTCAGTCTCTCTCTATCTGGAAGTTTATCATCAGTAGCTTTTCATGAAAAGCAAAGTAAAATTATTATATTTGATATTTATATTCTACTAAAGAGAATTGTACAAAATCCATTAATAGATACATTAAAATATTTTCCTTTTTAAATGTGGCTTTCAGCTTAGGACACAGTCCATACTATGCCATTAGTACTGCTGGCCCCTCTTTATATTATACTAAGAGCTGAGATAGCATGTGCTCATAGCAAATGAAAGACACAAGATGATCAGTACACCAACTAGTGCAGTTGTGCTGGAGATATGCAGTTGGATTTAAACCACTGGTAAATTTACACAAGCTTTCCAGAGAACAGACTAGCTGTCTTCTAGGCAGAGCATTAGTACCTTCCTCCTCTTGATATGGACATCATTAGCTCTGAAAGAATGGGAGCACCACAGAGTTATTTATCAAGGAAGCATTGTTTGTTTTAAGGTATGATCTCTGATGTGAAAAAATAGTTTCAAATAGTCTAAAAAAAATATTTCTAATTAAAATAAACAAATATGAAAGGTCTTCTAAGCGAAACAAAGAAGTACTGAACTCTTTCCAGGTTTTTATGAAGCCGTTTGTTGAGACAGCTCAGTGATAATGACATTAAAAGATGTATCTAGTAAATATTTTTCTGCCCTCCACTGGACCAGTGAGAGAAAATCCCCTGCCACTGTGGGCCACGGAGACCCTTTTACTTCCAGTGTATCTGAGGCACTGGGTTCTTACCTGAAGGGAAAATTAGATGGCTACGATTTTAAACTGCAGAATGTTAAAGCTCTGCCTGGTAGACCTGTGCCCATCTGCTACCTGGGAAGGTGCAGACTTGGAGTTGCTACATGTTCAGGCTACAGAGGGATTTATTCTTTCTACCACAAACAGAAGGGTAATACAGAAGTGAGATTTTATAAGCTGATACCTGGAAATAGGAAAGATATTTCTCCTTTCTCTACTCCTGTAATATTTTGATCAACGAATATGGGGAATCTGCAAAAATCTATGCTTGTGGATCAATTTTGTGCTTGGTTACTGTATTTAATTTCAGTGTTTTATAGCAATGATGACTTGTTGACCTTTCCACTAACCGATTAGCAACTTTGTACCAGTTGTAATCCCTGACAGATGACTAATATCAGTGTTTTATCTAGAAATATTTACTATTAATATGTTTTTTAAGTTCAAATACTCTTTGAGGGGATAGCCTTGAAGAACCACTTTATCAAAACAGGAGGCTGAGGCAGTTGCTGGAGCTGAAGAGGAAAAAAAAAAAAAATCATGTAAAAATGGAGAAAGACCAGCTGTTGAAGGGATGGGTATTTGCAAAGAAACAGAAGAAGTACAGACTAGCATGGACACTGGGGGTCTGAATTTGTGACGGTTGCTAAAGTGGCTGAAAGAGATACTCATGGCATACTTATGGTCTGCACCTTCCTGGATAGCAGATGAGGCACAGGTCTACCAGGCAGAGCTTTGACGTTTTGCAGTTTAAAATCAAGGTCATCTAATTTTCACTTCAAAAATACATCTTTTGTGTGTGTAAGGGAGACTTTTGATGACCATAAGGTTGATTCCTGACGATGCAGAGGACTTCCTTTGGAACTCGTTAGGTTTCCATCCTTGTAATCCAGAGCATAGATACAGCTGTGCCACTGCTGCAAGGGACAGTTGTTGGGTTTGGCTATGAATATTTTCACCACTGATCTGTTCTGACATTTCAGTATGTAACAGAGGAAGTGGAAGCAAGAAAGACAAACATTAATCTGTTTGTTTTCAGTCCAAGAAACTAGGCGTGATTCTTTTCAGACAATAACAATTAACCACATGATAATCAAAGCCTGAAGAGACTGAAAGTTGGTGGTAACTATTTGTGTGTGGATGGTCCATTTTTATTATTTTCAAACGTTTATGTAATTTGCAGTCGCTGTCTTAGCATTATAGCTGGAAGGGTTACTACAGAGCAGATTTCAAGTCTTAGTTTGAATGCTACTTAATAGCTACCATGCGGGATTTATTTTATCTTGGTTGATAGGTGTGCCACTACCCTCCTGAATCAAGTTTTATTTCGCTTCTTCTCCAAATCCTATCTTTTGCTATTGGTAAATTTTTGAAAGGATGTCTCNTCCTTGGTAGTAACTCTAAACATGGGCTGTTATCACTGCCAGCAGCAGACACTGTCTGTAAAAACACGCTTCTGACTTCATAAAGTGCTGTTATTTAGAAGAACTGAGCTGAAAAGTAAAATCACTGAACAGAATTAGTTCTGTTTTCACCCAAACCAGGACACCCTGAGATACCAAGAAATATATTGAAAATGTGCTTGCTGTATTCACTCCTGCAATGAAGATTTCATGAAAACTAAAACAAGCCTAGACACACAGAATGAAGCTGAACTCTTTTCTGGTAATTTTAAGAGGAATAGAAGAGACCTCTATTTTGTCATTGAAGAGTGACAGGAGATGAAGTAATAGTCCTCAAACCTATGGATGAATACATTACTCTGGAAAAAAATATTGTTGTTGTAATGTTTTAAGTCAAGAAATTAATGAAAGTTGCATTGCAGTTTTGCAAATGCCAAGGCTGCAGTACGTGGGCAAGCATTCCAAGTTTGTAATCTCAATATGGCATTAATGTCTTTAAAAACCATAAAAATTCTCTGTTTCCTCCTGTGGTTTTATGTTTTGATATAGGTGGTATATGCTAGCAGTTCATTAGATTTACTTAGCGTAGGAGGGAAGTTTCTGCTCTGCATGAGAGTAGGGATCTTCTTTTGAATTGCTGTTGCTTCATATGGAAGAAGTGTGTAGCTATCACATAAAGCACAGGCCTGGTCATTGCATACTGAAGTATCTGGTCTACTAGGAAAAAAAAATATGTATTAAAAGGAATTTTTCATCATTTTAAGTCTTGATGGAAAATGACAGTAATTGGTACCACATGTATTCCCTGGAGCTTATTACAGTGTTGAGTGAGCAGATACACCCAAGTACGTGGTTACCTGGTCCCCTGGTGCAGCTGCTAGTTACACAGCCAGACACAATATAACCCAGAGAATACTCAAAACTGATGTTTTGGATTACTGAATGGTATTTGGTCTTCATGTATTTTTTTCAAGGATAATTTAGTGGGGTGGCTGCGACACCACAGAACTACAGAAATGGTTTATTTTGAGCTCATTCCAGTGTCAGCCATGGAGGTTCCCATTTTTTTGTCCTAATGCTCCAGGATAGCCTAAGGAGAATGCTGCCCCAGAGTCTCCTTAAGATGGTGTGAGAGGGGAAAAAGAAATAAGTGGTTACAGATAGACTCCTCAGCTATAACATTGATTGTTCTTTTTATGCATGGTCCATTCCATCCACACCTGATGTATTTCTCTTGCATCTACCAGGTCCTTGTAAATTATTGCACTTTGATACTACTCAGTGTCTCACAGGATCCAGCAGAATCTTACATGTATGAGTAGAATTGCATCGAATAAGGAGAATAATTAAGAAATGTTTACAACTATCAATACAGGCTGGGAGAGGAGGTGATAGACAGCAGCCCTGCAGAAAAGGACTTGGGGGTGCTGGCAGATGAGAAGCTGAACATGAGCAACCAGTGTGTGCTTGCAGCCCAGAAGGTCAATTGCATCCTGGGCTGCATCAAAAGTGTGGCCAGCAGATTGAGAGAGGTGGTTCTCCGGCTCTACTCTGCTCTGGTCAGACCTCACCTGGAATCCTGAGTCCAGCTCTGGAGCCCTCAGCACAGGAATGACATGGACTTGAGGGAGCAGGTCCAGAGGAGGGCCACAAAGATGATCAGGGGGTTGGAGCACCTCTCCTATAAGGACATGCTGAAGGAGCTGGCATTGTTCAGCCTGGAGGAGAGAAGGCTCAGGGGAGACCTAACAGCCACCTTCCAGTACCTGAAAGGAGCTTCTAAAAAGACTGGAGAAGGCCTGTTTACAAAGGCCTGGAGTGAAAGGATGAGGGGTAATGGTTTTAAATTAGAAAGGAGTGGATTTAGATTAGAAATAAGGAGGAAGTTCTTTACCATGAGAGTGGTGGAACACTCAACAGGTTGCCCAGGGAGGTGGTTGAGGCCCTATCTGTGGTCTTTTCTGGGGTCCAGCTATAACCACGCAGCTAGCTCCGCCCCCACCTGCCTATTACACGCTTACGCCAATGTGGTGGACGATAATGGCGTTTATTACAGGGAAACACCGCGTTATATAGCTTTGGTTTACAACATCACATTCGTCTGCTAGCGTCATAAATCAAATGCTACTGGCTACCTAACTGTCCCTGTCTTTCCGTACATCGCGAGATCTTCCGAGCGCCGGGCCTTAACTACAACACCTATCCCTGGAGACATTCAAGGTGGGGCTTGACAGAGCTCTTAGCAACCTGCTCTAGTTAAGGATGTCCCTGCTCTCAGCAGGAGGGTTGGACTAGATGACCTCTAGAGGTTCCTTCCAACCCAGACATTTCTGTGTTTCTTATGACTTCTAATTATCAGCAAAATTCTGTTCTACTGTAGTAAATTAGGATTTTTATTAACTCTTGTGTGCTGTAATGAACAAGTAGCCAAAATGTCCATAGTATGTATAAGTAGCAGCAGGAAAGTTTTTGTTAGATTTTTAGTTCATCAAATACCCTTAGTGCTGGACTGTAAGTGATGTGCTGAAATATTAAAAACTCCCTCAGGTAGAACAAGGAAAAGAAATATCTTCTAACGAAGACTCAGTAACTGAGAAATATGGATTAATCTTGAGGATGGTTGAGCATTGCTTGCCTGTTAACAAAAGCTGCCCTGCCAATAAGGTGTCACATATTTGAAAGCTCTTGGGCAGGTGAGAGAAGAGCAATCCATAAATACCTTTAAATCTTAGTGAGAATTTCCAAGCAACTCCACTGGAAAATAGACCTTCCAAAAGAAGCAGAGACCCTAAGAATCCCACTGTACTGCAGGAAGGCAGAGTTTATAGGCACTGAAATGGGAAGCAAAAAGGTGCCCAAAGGTAACGGGGGTCTGAAAAAGGCATTTGGTGTGAGGCATCCTTGTAGAGGGAACGGATGCCATCCAGACGGACCTTGAGAGGCGGGCCCATGCCAACCTCATGAAGTTCAACAAGGCCAAGAGTAAGGTCCTGTACATGGGTCAGGGCAATCCCAAGTGCAAATACAGGCTGGGTGGAGTATGGATTGAGACCAGTCCTGACAAGAAAGACTTTGGGGTGCTGGTTCAACATGAAAAAAAAACCTCAACATGAGCCAACAATGTGCAAGTGCAGTCCANAGGAGGGCCACAAAGATGGTCAGTGTGATGAAAAACCTCTCCTGTGAGGACTGGTTGAGAGAGTTGGGATTGTTCAGCCTGGAGAAAAGAAGGCTCTTCAGAGACCTCATTGAGGCCTTCCAGTATCTGAAGGGGGTCTACAGGAAAGCCAGGGAGGGACTTTTTATAAGGGCTTGTAGTGATAGGATGGGGGGTAATGGCTTCAAACTGGAAGAGGGTAGATTTAGATTAGAAACAAGAAAGAAATTCTTCACTCTGAGGGTGGTAAGACACTGGAACAGGTTGCCCAGGGAAGTTGTGGATATTCCATCACTGGAAGTGTTCAAGACCAGTTTAGATGGGGCTTTGGTCTAGGGAAGATGTGCCTGACATGGCAGGGGGGTTGGAACTAGGTGATCGTTATGGTCCCTTCCAACCCAAACTATTCTATGATTCTCTGGATCTATGGTCTGTTTTCATGCATAGCTTTTATATATTTCCTTCTACTTGCCTGTGTACCATGTGTGCTCATAGACTTTTTTTACTTCCTGCAGCAGCTTTGCTTCTCAACTGTCAAAGATATGGTGTTTCCTGCTTGCATTTGTAATTTTGCTTTTCCCTGTTGCAAAAGTTTTACCTATCATAGGGTATCCATCCCAGACAGCTGTTCTTCCTGGCTGCTGCCAAAGTGCAGCATATAGTTAGAGGAATTTTTACATTTGATTTCTCTCTCTTTTCTTTATAACAATGTGAGAGTTTATTCAGAATAATTGGAATACAAAAAGGATCAACTGCTTAAACTACAGTTCATGTAAGAATTTTTTTTAATGTTGTATTACAGAAATGTTAAAAGCATTTTTTACCCCAAGATATCAAGTGAAAAATGTGCAGGCTGTCTTTCAAGGTAAATATACACATACTTTAACAAAGATTGCTTTTTAATACTATGAAGTGATATAATAAACATTTCCCTATATTAAATATACAGAGATATAGAAGTAACTGGCTATACAAATAGAACATTTTAAGCAAGGTTTTGAAAGACGAAGTCCTTTGATGTTTATTTTAGGAAGTGTTTTTTATGTGTTGTTTTTTATTTGAATATCAGTATTTAAAGCACTATGCCCCAATGCCTATTTTAAATGTTGCTGCAACACCCTAATAGCACATTAATGCTGTTATCCTTGTTTTGATAAGCATTTGTGTATGTTAGTACATGCATATCTCTTTACTCCTCTGCCCCTTTTATGTTTATGGCCAGAGACAGGCTGATTGGTAAGATGGTAACTCAGGTTGGCTGCTGCAAATCCAGCAATTGCAGGCTTGATGCTGAACAGGGTATGGCTGGGCTCAAATGCAGCATTTGAATTACCCAGATGGAAACACTCCAAAATGCCTCAGCTTCAGGAGAAGGATCTGTCTGTGTTTCATCTCCAGGGAGGCTTTGGAGAGTATTCCTGGAACTCATTAATCAGTTATTCTTTTTCTCCAAGAGATGCATATACATACAAATGTTAGGTATGTATAGGCCTACGCTAGCCCTCTGTGATGAGGGTCTCACCACTGCAAACACGACACTGAGTTTGTCAGTGGATGTCTGATGGATGCTGATGGCCCTTAATGGTGATCAGAACTAGAAGAAATAGGAGTGGTTTGATCAGTGGGAGACCCATTGACCTTTACATGTTCTCACCAGGGGTCTCTTCCCTACTTCCCTGAAGTCCTATATGAAGCAGAAGTTTGCTTTTCAGGTAGCAATTAATAAATTCATAAAATTAATAAATTTTGCCCTGAGTACTTTTGAGCTTTAGCTTTCTAAAATGAAGTTAAAAGTCCTTCTGGCATCAGTAGCATTAGGACTGGATATTGTGGTGACAATAAGAAGTAAAACTGTTTAGCAGTATTCCTTTCCATGTAGAAAACACAGTCCATGTCTGCTTAATTAAATTCAGGACACAGGAAAGAGAAAAACATCAAAACCATGTTAAAAAAAACAACCAACCAACCAAAAACAAACACAAAAACCCACAACAACCCAAAACAAACATAAAAATCCACAACAACTAATCATCTAGTGAAAGTCTGTAGAAAAGTAGAAAGCTGAATTCTTAGAGAAGACTTTCACGGTAAACTTTAGGAGTCACATTCAATATTTAACTTCAGTTCTTGGTAAAAGAGGGTTAATTTGTACTTTTCTGTGCCACATCTGGAAAGCTGCTAATACATGTTAGTTGAAATTCTGTTATTTTTCTGACAGGAAAAATAAAAGTAAGGAGTCGCCATCTTAATAATCTAGCTATGGGAGATGCTACTTGATGTTTTCTTATTGTGGATTGTTCTTCAATCTATTTTTCTGAAGAATTGCAGTGTATATTTCTAGGCCACGAATTTATATAATGAAGGAATATTTACATTCCTAGCACTTACATATTTTTTATTCGGTGTAGAGTTATTTTTAGCCAGAGATTCAGAGCATATTCAATAAGAACCACCATATGCTTGTCAACTAATTTTTTTTTTATGTTGGTACATGTATCTTTTGAATAAAAATGACTGTGAGCCTAATGCTTAAGAGCTTGTTAGTAGAGGGCTATCATTAATAGTGATCAGAATTAACTATTAAAGGTTTCATTCATAGACACACATATACTGTATCATACAATGCAATTTCAGGCTGTTTCGGTTCTCCTGGTGATACTCTTCAGTACTTCATTGTTCCTGTGTTTAATCAATGCTAGGTATGGAAACATAAAAGTTTTCTTTCTTACCCTTCTCCCTTCATAGCTGATAAATTCCAATTTGGAATTGGCTGAAAATACTTTTCTCTGTTGGACAAACATGAAGAAGTAAGAGAAGTAACCATGCTTTTTCTTCATCATTTATCCATGATGTTTTAGAATGGAAATAGTCCAACAAATTCTGTTAATAGTATTAAAGTTCAACACATTTGTTGCACTGGGTTTGGGGTTTTTTTTGAAAGAAATGGCTGTATAGCCCATTAATTTAATTAATGATCTCTATTGTCAGAATTAGAAAACCACCTGAACTGCACCTTCATTTGGGACAACTTAACATTACAGCTTAAAGGTTGGGGTTTTTTTGTCTTGTGAACAGGAAAAATATGCTCAGCATGTAAAGATTATACTGTTTTATAAAGTAACCCACCAAATCTGTTTCTATATCTATGAGTGGGTCTTTCAGTGTATTCTGAAACTGCAAATCTCCTTTAGCTGGTAGGACATGTTGGATGTCAGTATGAAAATGATCATACAGAGTGCTGTGCTTGGCTTCAAGATTTCTGCAGTGGACCCAGTGCTGTCACAGTCCGGAGTCTGCAAGCTACCAGCAGTGAGGTGCCACAGCTAAGCTTACAGAACTGAAGCCTATATGTAGATTAAGCAAGTGAATGCAATTGTTTTTCATGCAGCTGGGTAAGAAACACATTTCCTAACAAAACACTCCCTTTTTATTTCTAATTACCTATGAAATAACCAGTTGTGAAGAGCAGATATTTTTTCCCAGGGCAAGAAGTCATTGTTAGAGCTGGGGAAGGAAATGTCTCATACCTTCCAACTAGATTGTTGATTTAAAAGTGCACTTGCTGTAGAATGTGTCAGGTAGACAAAATGAGGAGATAAATAAAAATCACATTGATCTTTCTTAAAGGGGAAATCAAGTGATTGATTTAGGTGCAGATTCGGATGTTATTTGTGTTCTCCAGTCTAAACCATCATAAACTTCCAGTTTTAGTAGGCAGTAGGGAAAGAGGTCCACAATTTTGTCCTTGCTTGACTTCCTCCTTTGGGAATTGCCAGCACCAGGGCTGTACATGCCCCTAATATACAGACCTTCTTCAAAATAATGGCAGTATCTTCACTTCTTAGAGTTGCCAAACTTCATGATTTTAAAATATAGGCCAGGAAATAACCAGAACAATTACCTTTTCTATTGGCAGCATTCACAAGGCCAGCATTTCTAGATAAGCAGCTATCTCTAAAGAGCAACTCCACCACTGAGGACAAGAAGACGGGCAGAAAATTCTATCAAGTGGAATTTATGTGGATCCATGTCAAACAAATGAAAGTAATAAAGATATTACTAAATAGCAGAGTTTGAGCTTCTACAGGGATTCAGATTGTCTGAAGCAAGTGACATAAGCATAGATGAAGAATCCAGCTCATGAACTGTAGCCCACCACAGAAATACTACCACACAGCACGGTAAAAGCTCTACATAAACTATAAATTAAGCTCTCTGCATTTTTTTTAGGAGATAAGAGTACTAAACAAACAAATAATCACATTAATGGCAATTGGTACCCACAAAATCACCTCGAGATTACTCCTTTTGGACGTGCTAGAAGGGAACACACCTCAAAGATCAAGAAGATGGATAACCTGCTCTTGGTAGTCTCAGCCTGTTCCGCCGTGCACCTGGTGGAGTGGTGTTGATTGATGCACAAACCCACAGGAAGAATGACCCTGGTGTCTTCAACAGAATTTTGCCCAAGATAAAAAATGCAGATAGTGACCTTTTCTTCTTTGAAGTCCCCCGACACATGGTTAATTATTATCAGGAAGCCTCATGCAGCCAAATCCTTTAAATGCTACTTTTAAAATTTATTCCTTGACATCTCTTGATGTGGGTATCTCTACTGCATTACAGGGCTATTAAAATAGCTATATAAAAAACATAAAAAATGTGATTTATTCAATGGATCCTTTCTGTACTTGTCAGCAGACAGACTTTACCAGGCCTTTCATCTATTTTTCTTACAGTGTCACTTACTCAAATGGCTTCCCATCTGAGTACTCCACCACCACAGTCTTTGAGTGTGTGGAAGGCAGTCCACATCTTGGGTGAGATGTAATCACATCAGCAATTTTGGCAGTGACGACCATGTCAATGTTCATGTCCTAACAGACAGGCAAACTCTGGGTCTCTTCTATACCACACCAGATTAAATGCTCATGCTTGGACAGTCAAGAATGCAAGCAAAGTTTTTTATGGTCTTGCCATAAGATACTGCTGGCAAGAAAGAAACCTATGACAAATTATTGCTTGATTGTTAGAAGATCTGTTCTATTGCAGTAAGTGTGGAGAGCAACACTTGAAGAAATTAATATATTTTGCCACTGAAGCCATCAGCTGATTTTTCTTGTTTTGTGAGTGGCTCAGACAGGTGGTTCACTCTTTGCTTCCTTGCAGTACTGCATGGCAGGTGATGCTGACTGGCTTGACCAGGGAGCCTCACTGGTGGGACTTAGTGCGTTGCTTTTCTGAGAGTTATCTACATTTTTTTACTAAACAAACTTTTTACACATGCACATTTTTTGTGACATGCCTGATGTGAACTGCTCCTTATACAATCTTTTAAGGCACTCCTTCTTCATTACAGTCAGCATCCTCTTGGTTGGTTGGTTTGTTGGTTTTTTTGGTGTGTGGTGGTTTTTGTTGTTGTTTGTTTTGGTTTTTTGTTTGTTTGGTTTGGTTTTGGGGTTTTTGTGTGTGTGTCTGTGCGTATGTTGTGTTTTTTTTTCTTGAGGGGTGTTTTTTTGGGGGGAGAGTTATGTTGTGTTTTTCAGTTTGCTTGTTTGTTTGTTTAAGTCTGCCAAAAGCAGTCTTTATATTTAAGCTTTTCAGTTTTACTGAGAATTTTTAATATTCTTCAGGCAGATTCATTTTTTTCTTTATTTCACGATTTTACAGAAATAAGAAAAACCCCTGTTTTTTAGAGGGAGAATAATTGAGCTTTTAATTGTGGCAAACTTGGTTGTTACTTTTTTTTTTTCCTTATTGTGTACTTATCTCTCTTGAGAGCTATCCGCAGCTAGTGCATATTTTTCTCATGAAGGGAATTAAACAGCATTATTTAACCAACACCTCCCTCTCGTGGTGACCATGGGGCTCAAAAATGAGGGAACCAGGCCACACAATTCTATGAAGTGGTGGAATCCTTTCTATATGTTTTGTGGTTACTGACCCAGCCTAGCATTTGTGAATTTACTGTATAAATTTTAATATTTTTTGTAGACCCTAAACGGGATATAAACTAGTTAGATGAAAATTTGGTGGGATATTTTTAATACAAAGAGTATCATTCCTGACAAAGCTGCAGACGGTGAGTCTTTGACCTAAAAATTTCAATTGCAAAAGAAAAATAATTTACTGGTGGAGAAACAGTAATGAAATCAGCAGAGATGTAATTGCCTCCTAGTCAGTATTTGATTAGAAGACTCTGCAGCTTCTCCACAGGACCTGGAATCTTGTATATGCCTTCCTACTGGAACTGGATAAAATGGAAGGATGATGGAAACCAGTGGGGCAGTGTCTGAGACTGTGTGGAAACAGAGGCTTCTCTTGACTGATGGACATGATGGCTGCCATGCTTGTGTGGTGACAAGCAGTGTCTGGGAGCAGAACAAGATTAGGGGTTTGTTTTGTGGGTTTGCTTGACTTGTGCATTGGTTTACTAATTAGTGTCATATTGTGTGACGTTAAAAGCAGTTCTTTTATGTGTCTCTCAGACAGTCTTAAAGTAACTTGTAATACAGTGTACTGCAGATAAGGGATGCTTGGAAGATTGCCAGGAGCTTCCTGATACATTCAGGCTGTGCTCTCTTCCCGGCACTGTGGGCTTCCTCTTGTGATTGTTTTTACTGATAATTATTTAATATTAGATTTCCAGTTCCCCCTAATTCTCTGTGTTGCCTAAGAACAGGCAGATCCTTTATGTGCTGCACAGCTGAAAAAAGATTATGGACAGAAAGAGCAACCTTTAGGCTCCAGTCAGCATATGAAGCAAGAGCATTTGGAAGCTAAGATGTTTTTTGTCAAAATGAAGAGGCTGATGATCTCAGTGTGAGCTGCCTGGGGAGAGGGTTCAGAAAGGGATCATTGGCTGGGAATGGATCAGAGCTGCTGCATCAACAAGCCAGCCTAGCCTGGTACTGTGTAGGTCAACTCCCAAGGGGTGCGTGAGGTGCCCAGCCAGCAGTAACCAAGGAGGTCTTGCTTGATGTGAAAATTACAGGAGTCTCCTAATGCTTATGTGATTGCACTCACATTGTCTGCCAAGAGACAGCTCTGCCACAGGGCTTTACAGCCTTTCTAATGCACTCTGAGAAGAAACACCTTTGCAGTTCCTCACACAGCGAAATCAAAACCAAAGTCAGGACTGAGTCCTGCTCCCAAGGGCTGCTCATTGAAATCCCAGCTGGTTGCCTGTACTTGACACAGCCAGGGGTTTCTTTTCTCTCCACCTCCCTCTGCCTCCTCCCTGCCTGCTCAGGCTTTGTCCTGGAAATCTTCCTCCCAGATGCAGAGGAGGAAAAGTCCTGCCAACTCTCCACTGCTTGTCCCTCCCCTGCCTGCAGAGTCACTGAAACTCATTTGCCAGAAATTTGCGTTGCGATGGAAATCAGGACTCAGATAATAAATAAAGTGACTTTGTTGCCAGCATGGAGGAAGCGCTGAACAACATGTTGCTGGAAATCCATTGTGCCAGCATGCTAGCAGCAGACTGTAAGGACATGGAGCACCAGGCCCCCAGGTAACCTTTAAACACAACTTGATGTCCATGAGGAGCTTTTCATGTCCACGTGGAAGTGCTGCTAATTCCCCTTTATACCTTGTTTATCTTTTAATATAGCCACCAAAGGCAAAAATAAAGACACTCTGACAGAGTTATACATACAGTAACCATAGACTTCAGTTTGGATATTAAAACAAAGTATTATCCTTCTGTTATCAAGCCAGCTTTGAAGTGAGTAGGGTGGGAAGAAGAGCAGCAATGACAGGCTGCAGGTGTTTTCCTCCATCTGTGCTGGGCTCTAGTAACAGTGTGGTTTTGCTGCTCCCTTTAAGAGTGAAAATCTGCCAGTCAGCACAATTTTTGGATTGCCTGCACGCTGTGATTCCACGACAAATCAAAAATGGCTTCCCACACCTCTCCCCTCTGCCTGTGGAAAAGCACCTGGTCTCTAGAAACTTGGCCTTGTGAAGGACTTGTTTGGCTTCTCTCAGCAGGGAGGAAGGAAGGGCCACGGCCTGTTGAGAACTGCTGCTGTTTGATTTGAGATTTTAGCCGTTCATTAAGACATCAACATACAGTTACGATCCTGGGGGCAGGGCAGGGAGGGAGAAGAAATCCCAAGCCGAAGCTTTCTGGTGTCACTCTGAGTGTCATCCTAGCAGCCAAACCTAAAAGTACATGGAGGAAGCTGAGAGGTTTTAATCATCGCTGTCATGGTAGGCTTTGCCCCATTATGTGTTTTCATCTGTACTGTGCTCTTACATTTTGTACATGTGTGATGTGAAGTTTTGTCATGCTTTGCCGTCATGCTTGCCAGATGCTGTAGCTTCCACTAGAAATGCTGGTTTCTCAGTGCTAGGAAACTCAGGCTAGGAAACTCAGTCTGTACAAATTCTGTACAGCTTGAAGTTACAAAATTGCTTGGAAAATTAGATGAAAGCTGTAAAATAAAGAGCACTAATTTGGCCATCTTAATGATAAATGCTGCAGTATTTTCTGTGTTATGAATGACTTTCCCTTTCAAAGGGGGACAGCTCTTTGACTGTTGTAAATTCTCCTAGAAATACCTTTGTGTATCTATCTCCTGTAATTTTAAGTGTATTATGAGAGTCTAGCATTGAAATAGATGTAACATAATGTCATCATCTTCATTTACAACAGAGACATAAAATAGTTATCATAGAATCATGGAATGTTAGGGGTTGGAAGGGACCTCTGGAGATTGGGTCCAACCACCCTGCCAAAGCAGGAGCACCCAGGGCAGGCCACACAGGAATGCATCTAGGTGGGTTCCGAAAGTCTCCAAAGAAGCACAACCTGTTCCAGAAGAAGCCTGTTCCAGTGCTCTTGTTACCCTCTCAGTAAAGAAGTTTTTCCTCATGAAAGCATCCTCATGATACTTTCATCACTGTAAGCAATTGTCAGTATGAACTACTTTTTCCACTTTAGGGACTATCTGGAAGACTTGGAAACAGAGGACAACCAAAGCAAAAGGAGTGAACAATGTCTTAAAAGCTTTGTGAAATGGGATGACTAAATACTGAGGGGGTCTGGGGTTAGCGATCTCTGTTTTGGGTAAGACAGACAGAACTCAGCCTCCCATCTTCTCAGAAGAGGCAGGATGGTCAGGCAGTAAATGCCCACTATGACCTATAGGAGGTCTGGACCAGGTGCAGCTTGTGTCTCTTTTCCTTGTGTGCTGAACTACGTAAATGTTGGTGGAAAATTTGACAGGGAAGTAAGTGCCAAATAGTTTATTGTGGTGGGGGATATTAAAGGATGCCTGACACTGCAGGGATCACTAATTATGGTTTCAAAATGGAGAAACAAATTTGAAGGTACTAGTCCTATAGTAGGAAAAGCCTTGGTACATAAGTGGTGATACCAGTGACTCAAAAGACAGCTCTGTTCTTGCCGAGTTAATACTGAATTGGTGATGTTACAGGATTTTATAGAATGACACCCTTCTGGTGATGTCCTTTTGATGGTGACTTACGGAAACCTTCTTCTTATGGTTTTACTCATGGTTTTTGAATTAAATCTTCTGCTTTTCTGTCCCATAAAAAGAGAGAATAAAACTTCCTGTGTCTTTAGATACAGAAACATTTCCCATTCCCTCCCCAAAACTGCTGTAATGTATTGCTAGTTCACTCCAACCATGGCTATATTTTGTCTGTGCATGTGAATTTGAAAATTCAGAGAAACATATATAAGTGTTACAGGAAGGTAAAGATAAGTGAATTGCCTTGAAGTCTCTCCAGCAGTGTGCTACGTTACTGGTGCAGATTCCCAGGGAAAGGTAACATCTGTGTCTAATATTGATAGCTGTTATTCAATCTGTGAGGGAGATCAAGGAGAAATTGAGTTTATGGGAGTTTGGGGATTCCAAGCTATAAAGTCTTGAACTTTATAACAAAATGTATAATGTTCACTACAAAGCAATAATGTGTACTAAAATTTTATTACATCCTTCCAGCAATACCTTAACTATTTTAATACGTAATGTATGTATTGTTAAATCCATACACAAAGAGTAAATCCTAATTAGAGCAAATAATATCTAAGTTCATCCAGATATCTTCGTCTGTTTCAGCACCACACTTAGTGTAGTCAGAACTAAAAGACTTTTAAAAACATTTTTCTGAGACTTTTTGACACCTCCAAACCAGTCAAAACTCCTGCAAAGTTGCTGTATCTCTGCTGCTGTGAGCTCAGATCGCTTTGCATTGTGCATGAGTTGCAGCGTCTGATTTGGGCCACATGAATAGATCATGCATAGATCAGAGTCTGTCTGCACTTGCAGGTTTATGCTGACCAGAAGTGTTGAGTTTACCCATGCAGGCAGTATACACACACAGACACACACATACGTGTATCTCATAGATACATATCTGTATGTGCATATATAAGTATGCAAATATGTACACATACGTATATACACACCCACATATATATGTGTGTTTCTGTCAGCAAAAAACCTGGAGAGAAATAGGGCAGCTCAAAATCCAATATGTTATCAACCAACCTAATTCTAGGTGACAACATAAGACAACTGTTTATAATAGTGGAAGCAAAATATAACAATTACAGCACTGAGGGAACACAGAATGCGGATGTAGCTACAGAGCAACATAGATATCTGAAGTTTATTCAAGTGAATTCTGCAATTAAGAGAGACAGATGAGTTGGCTGTATGCAAACTTATTGACTACATTTGTGGATTAAACCACCCTTCAGCTTGGAGGCAGTACAGTATGACTCCAGTTTCCTGATATGCACCTGAGTCTATACAGTGCAACACTGTGTTAAGGGGATTTACCAGCTTGTATCTATGCTTGTTCAAGAGCTTCTACCCCAAAAGAGTGGGTTTCTCCAGTGCAATGGGCTAGGATGCTCTGTTGGGTTGGGGAGCTAAAGAATATGGCCTGAGCATTTACCTTCTCTGAGACGCTGCTCCTAGCAGTTTCAACCTGCAATCCATGTGAAATGCTGATGACTGTTCTCTACTTCTGTTTATAGTCTCACATGCTGAATAGCTAATTACAATTTTAACTGCTATAGTAGATGAACATGTGATGTTTGATGAGGGTTCAGATGGGGATAGTGGTTTACCATGCCAAGAAGTAATAGCGATTAAAGCACAGATTTACTTTTTTTTTTTTTTTTTAGATATTAGTTATTTTTGCTGGTAGGAAAAAGGTTCAAAAAGTATGCAGCAGTTCTTCTTTCACTTTTAAGTTTTTAGATGACACTGACTATGGCTACCAAATCAGATAAGGATGTTGGTCAGTTGTTGCAGAATCTCAAGTGGTTAGTGGCAGAACGTCCAAAAGGCTGATTCTTATTTTTGGTATTGCAGCATATTCCTCCCTCTCCTTTCCAAATCTGTATGTATTTAAAAAATTTTACAGCATTAGGAATTGCTTGCCATTCTAATCTTGCTGCCAGTAGCTCCTAAAATAAATAATTTAGCAGCTAATGTATTCCATGGTCCCTCACTTGCTTACCATTGCTGCATCTTTGCTGAGTGCTCCCTTAAAAATAGCTCTTAGAATAAAAATATTAATTTTTCATTTTGAGTTGCATTTTTTTGTATTTTATACAAACAGTATTGAACCCATCCCACCAGATTCTGTACGCAGCTTAGTGAAGACCAAGGTTGAACGGCCTCATTTGCTAGCTAACTCTTTATATCTGTAGGGCATCCATATTTTTAACACTGTATACACGTCTGGCATAAAGCTGGCTTCTTCCAAAGAGCAGTGGGACTGGAAAAGTCCGAGAAGAGGGCACAAACAGGATGGATTAGAAAATAAGGGCCTGGATGTCACAGCTGCAGAAGTTATACCCTCCTGTGCATTCTGTGGCACTCTTTTATTTCATGCTGTCGCAGTCATCCAAAGCACAAAAAAATGCCACAAGACTTTTGCCTCTCCATTTATATTTTCTAGAGGGCAACAAAACTGTACCTTTTTCTATGGCTGAGGCTAGAGCTGTGCAGGTGGAAAATGGATTTCTTGCCTGTTATAAAGAGAAAGACATAAAGGTGGTAAGCTTTACGGGCCTACTGGCAGCATCTTCTCTTCTGTATGGCTGAAAATTACTCAAGAAATAATGTAAAAAAAAATTGGTATGTACCCACAGAGCTCTGGGTGACTAAGGAAGGGTTTATATCTTTGCTAAGGATGTGCAAATGCTAAGGAAGCCTGGAAAGAGCTTCTTTCAATAACTAAGACTAGCGTTGTACAATCTTTGAGGCTTTTCTCTCAGAGCCAACTTTTCCTTATTTGATTATGAATGAAAAAACTTAAACAACACTTAATTTGACAGCCCATGAAAGAGCAGAAATAGAAGCCAAAGCATACTCTGTCATGAATGTAAATTGGAAAGTGATTCAGAATATACCTGCCACTTTACCTTTGAGTCTAGAAACTCCGTGACAGAAGAGCAACAGTTCTTCCTAGTGAAGCTTGGATTCATACTGATGGAAAATCCTGGAGTAACTGCATCTTCCACCTAGCTTTTCAAGACCATAAAAGGGATCATAAACAAGCTATACATCCCTCTCTTTAGCAAGTAAGTTGTGGTGGTTACTGTTACGCTAGTCTTTAAAAGCTGAAATTTGCCACTGTACATTGAACTGGGGGGAGCCCTTTCTTGTTGCTCATGACAGAGGGTTGCAGATCTGAAATCTTTCAGTGCTGTTGTGATTACATTGTACTGTTGATGATCAACCTGTACCACAATGTGTGTGTCTTGGAATATATTCAAACCCAGTGCTCCTTGAAGCATGGAAAAGCTGGGTGTGCTCACTGCTGCTGCATTTAATGGTGTCTGGCAGAGCAGGTCAGTGCTGCTGGCTGGGTCTGAGATCCTACAGAGGTCCTACAACCACAATTCCTATGTCCGTTAGAGTTTTAAATGCTTCTATGGGGCAAGAAATGGTATAGACACATCAGGGATGTGATTTGTTCCTGGCTCACTTATCCTCCCCCCAGTCAAGGGGAAACCTGGCCCCTCTCACTGCTGTACAGATACATGTAGGAATTAAGCAGAACCTTTCAATAAAAGGACTTCTTTAATTATCTGCCTTATGATGGCAAGAGCTGACACAAACATACAAAATGTCTATTTTTTTTTTTTCCTCCAGAAAAACTGGTTATTGCACGAGGATGATGCTGTCTGCACTGACCACCTGCGCTGTCACTACACACATGTGAAGGTAACAGGTTTCTGGTATTCTTGTCAGTGCACTGAGAACTGAAAACTGGAGTCAAAATACTTGTGGAGAGGATTATTTTCCTTGATTTTATGACATAGACACAACTGTAACACCCCCATTAAGGGTATAAATCTTTTTCCTGAAGCTGAATAATACCTTTTGCATTTGAATAATACAATTGTGAATATTTAACAGTCTGTTTAATTCAATTTGAGGCCCTCTAGTGTCTATCCTCAGCAACTTTTCTTTGAAAATGCCCCTTGAAATAATGTCATAGCCTTATGGCTATGGACCAGAATTCAAGAATTCTCTGTCACCCAATTATGAATTAAAAATAAATTCAGGCAATTCACAGGTTTGGTTTTTTTTGTGTTTTTGTTTGTTTGTTTGTTTTGGTTTTTTGGTCAACAGCATATATTTATTATATTTTTCATTTTATACAGCCAAGAATTCTGAATAAATTATCAGTGATCCTCCACTATCTTAATCATTATAATGGATAATATGTTGGTTGCTTGGATATCATTGAATCTGTAAAATTAATTAATTACACATAATGAAAGCTGTTATGAAATCCAATGGGAATTAATTGGAATTTGAAATTAGATGCATTATCAACATATATGTTTTATTCTAATAGGAGAAAAAAGTGTTGAAGGAACTGTAAGTAAGAAATAGGTTTGATCAATTTGTTCCTTTCTCCCTACTGTTGCATTCATCTAACCTGAAGCCCTTGGAAAAACATTTAAATAAAGCCAGGAAGTGCTAAATAATTGTTCTGGTGGTGTTATGACAGGCCATAATTTACAAAGTGCTACTAAAAGTGGGTCATTTGTTTAGGAGAGGACACAAAGGACTGCACAAGCTTGACAGTGCAATGGACAAAGCAGAACAGGGAACACTGAATGCCAAGGCCACCCCAGGGAGAGAGGTGCTCCTGGAGCCAGCGGTCGTCCTGGCACTGCTCCATCCATTGGACCATTTGTGAGACTCACTGTTCTTTTCGAGCTAAAGTGTCATAAAAGGTACCAAATAGTTCAAGTGAGGAGAAGATAAATGAAACTGAGCTGACACAGCAGGAATTCATTATAACAAACACATCAGAAGGCTCGGAATGGGAATAAAATAGTAAAAATTTATTCCTCAGGCCAGTGAAAATTCATTAGGGAAGACTTATGGCTCACTGAATCTGAATTTAACTTTACAAGGATATTAAACGAAACCGATAAGATCATAGACATTTTCTTGTAAATATTTTCCCCTTATTTTTGTAAAAAACACATTTAAAAATAATCACACTTGAATATTTGGACTATAAATGTCATTTTAGTCTTAGCTGGATACTAGAAGAGTGCAGTACAGCCAAACATTGTTAACCAGATAATTATAGGAAATTTAGGAGGCGTTTTGGTGGGATTTTCTGATGAAACTGTTTCTACTTTATTTTCCTAACATTTCAAAAGCTCTTTAACTACAGGGACTACCATTTCCAGAAACTCATGTTTCTGGAAGCGTGTGAAAAAATGTTCTTAGAGCAAACTTCAACTTTTTCAGCCAGCATGAGGGAGAAATATGTGAGCAGCTGAACCCTATACAGAAACGTGTCAATGGGTTCTCTGAGACCTAGGATATTCCTGGGTATCCTGGGTGAGAGGTAGGTGCAGTGGGAGAGAAAAATAGGCCCATTTCACAAATCTAAATGTAATTTAAGCACTGAGTGACATGGAACATGAAGTATAAGGACCAGGAAAGACTTTCTTTAGTGTAATCTTATACTTGACTTTGTTCTCGCTAAACTAAAGCTGAAGTGAGTTTTCCATTTCCTTCAATAGGAACCAGGGGAATTTGTTTTCCTGCAGGGAAAACATGTACAGAATAGCTATGGAAGAAATTAGAAGGCTACAAAACAAAATGTCCAAAGAAAGTACTTGAATTCATTACTATGTTAACTTTAGGCTTGAGAAACAGGCAGTGCAAATATAGTAAAAGATTAGATATATCCATTTCAATGCTATTACAATCTGAGCAATAATTTAATGAACTTTTCTGAAAAACTACCCCCAAATTATATGCAAAATTTTTAAAGCTTTGTTTGTACCTGTATTTTCAACAATACTGAAAGCAAACAGTGACTCATAACCAGAGTATTCATAGATCATCACTGATCTAAAAGGTCTTGAGGGATCATAAGTTACCCTCCCCTTTCTTGAGGGACCTTTGAGGGGTCTTAATTTAATTATATATGGTTGATTAGTATTTTATAGTACCTACAGCAAAGAATACCACTGAAGAATAAATTTGAAAGCAAATTTTTTATTGGGGTTGATTGCAATGCTGCAGCCAAAAACCTGTGATCCTAATGAAAAGGGAGGATTAAAAATGTTATGAGCAAAAATATCAGGGCTATTTCTTTTTTGCCTTCATATATCTTTGTTGCTCTGTTGCTGACCACTGCCTACAGTATCATGACCTCTAAACAAGTATGATTTAATTTCCAAATCTAGAGGTAAATATTATGGTAATGAGGTATTTTTAGTGATGTTTTCCAAAGATAGACAAAATACTCTTTTGAGAATGGAATGAAATGGTAAGAGATTGTGTTCTGGCTTTGGAAAATAGGCAAAAATAACCTTATTTCACTTTGCAAATTTTAGGTTACTACCTCACAGAGACTTAATATGTAATAACCTAACTGTATTACAAGTAATTTAATAAGACTGAAAGTATCCATCTGCTTTTAACTCCTCTTTCTTCCTTTCTCTGACCTCCTCTGTAATGAATTCTTCCAACACACATTTCAGTATGTGTACACCACAGTGCCAAACTGAAAACACACATTATCTCAATTTTCATGACATGCAGTTAAATGCCTGGATGTTTGCTGTTAGTCGTTGGATTTTATTTTTACTGGTTTTGCCCTTTTAAAGATGTGTAGATTGGCTTTATTGTAGGCTATTTCTTTGCTCTAAACAGCCTTTGCCTTCTTAATCCCTTTGTTTTTCCTGAGCTGGTTTTGGAGTTCCCTCTACACCTCCAGCTGCTGTAGGGTCTCTGCTTTATTTCTCCATAGGGAGAAGTCTCTTCTTAGATCTCCACCCCTTGCAAGCCACACTTTTTCAAATTTGACCTGAGAATTGAATACCTCTCCTGACCTCCACTGTTTCCACATCATCTCTACCCAGATACAAAAAAAAGTTATAAATCATGCTAACCCAAAGTCACACTGGGAGATGAGGAAGAGCACTTGTGCCTGAGGGACTGGGGAACCTCTCCTTGTCTGCAACATGATAAACTGTGATCAGGTCCATGCCACCAGCTCTCAACTGTCACAGATTAAGCACTATTCCTAAAAAAAACCAGTCATTTTTAGATTTTTTGTCCCTTATTCTTACATGATCATTATCTAGAACAAAATCCTTGGCTCTCACAAGTATAACTACCCACATTAGGAAGGTCCCTAATAAAGTTCTGCAGGTGTCTGATGTTGTTCTTCAAATTGTAATTCTAATTTTTTTTTTATGCAATCTGTATAAAGAAAAGAGCATTTTCAAAGAGTCTAATTCATGAACAAAGACAAGATGTATCTATTTTACAATCAGATCATTATTTTGTTTTTTTTTTTCTATATTGAAAATTTGGACTAATTTCCACTGTTTAAATTTTAATTTGTTTGATATTACTGTTTATAATTAAACAAGACATTATAAACTGAAACCATGGATTTGTAGCAACATTAAGAATTTTACAAGGCAATCCTAGGTTGAATGGAATTGATGGGTAGTATAGGCAGAAGGATTTTTTTGGTGATTTTAGTGATCCTGGCAAACAAAAACTGAAAGGTGGAATATCTTTGAAATACTTTTTTTTTTTTTTAATTTGACATTTGCTCAGTGATTTTCAAGTTCAAATTAACTTTTCAGCCTTAATGTAATTATGAAAATGATTGTATTAATTAAATTTTAGGTGAGCATGGTAAAAACGGAGATAAAGGGACCAAAAGTTTTGGACTAGTTGGCTTTGAAGCTACCCAAGGCCCAAGAGGTAAATTCTGTTCTTGAAATTTTCTTGGTTAAGGGAATAAACGGTGTTCTTAGTATACATACATACATATTCTAAGAACTGCCTTGTATGATGATCTTTCACCAAAGCCATGAGAGAGACTCAATTTACAGTGAAACCAGAGTTTTCCCAGATCCACCTTAATCATGGCCCTATTTTTCTCACTCATTTTTTGGTCAAAATTTTTTCTATCCTCTCTACCCTTTTTTTTCAAGTAAGATGATTTTTCTTTTTTTTTGTAGCAAAGCCTGCTTCCCTAAAGAGAAAAAAAAAAGAAATCTAGTTAAGTCCTAGCGTAGAATTGCCATTAAGAATAGTAAATGTGAAGAGACAATGCTACATGTGTTACCTTGATGCTCTTTGTTATGAGCTTCTCATATTGTCCTTCGTATTTCTTTGCCTGGGATACCATGGAGAAATCAACAGCAAAGCTGACTACTCAGATGACTGTTTGCACTATTTACTTCATTAAACCCTAGGACAGAGATCTTCTTTCTTGCTTGTACTGTTTATTTTTATGGGATTATATCGCTTATGCTGTGCAAGCTCTCCTCATGGCCCAGAGTGCCCTCCAGGAGATGGCTCTGCAAGAGGCACATGCTAACATCTACAGTAATTTAATCTCACATGGTTGGTTGCATTTGTCTGCTGGATCATATATTTCCTACAAGAATATATTTTCTCTCTGATGCATTCCAGTAGCAGCCAAATGAACAGCCTGTGTATTAGGTTACAGCATTTTAAATGAGTATGCATATATGAACAGTTAATTCCACTGCTTATGCAGTGCACTTTTTATACCCTTGCATCCTCAAAGAAAGTGGTTTAGTGTTTTCAGTTCTGCTTCTTTTTTCAGTTCTCCACAGCAGCTGTGAGCTGCTAGCTGGGAGAGGAACAAAGTATGTACCAGGGCAGAGAGGGAGGTATTTTGGGGAAGCTTTACAGTCTAGAACATGGGACTGGAAAGCAGAAAATATGTTAATATTCCTTATTATCCTGTATCAGATACAATCCAGAAAATTATGATTTTAGGTAAGTTATTACCAATTCTTGGCCTCTCTTTCCTTATCTGTATAATGAAGTTTATATGGTACATTCCTATGGATCTCCACAGGAGGTAGAATATAAAAGTGCAGAATGGTTTCATTCTCCCAGATCTTCTATAATGTAACCTTTTTTCTTTCAGTTACAGCTGTAAAGAAAGTACTTACATACAGGATAATATGTACATATGCAATGTAATATACTTGTATCTCTAGAAGGACCAATCAATCTCTATCTCCACTCCGTATTACTCAGTTGGATTTTTTTCTTATTTGAATTACCAGTTTCAGTCTCCCTCTTTCTTTTTCTTACTGTTCANTAACTCTAAACATGGGCTGTTATCACTGCTGGCAGCAGACACTGCAAAAACACACTTCTGACTTCATAAAGTGCTGTTATTTAGAAGAACTGAGCTGAAAAGTAAAATCACTGAACAAAATTAGTCCTGTTTTCACCCAAACCAGGACATCATCACATACAGAGTATCATAGCTGATCCTCCTGTTGGTCTTTGAAACTCTGTACAGCCCAATTGCCATGATTTGGGTGTAGAACAAACGAGCAAACACAAACAAAAAGGTTGTTTCTTGCTTGTGAAGCGCACCAAAATTCCTCTACTCTCCCCAACACTTCCTGCTAACAGCAGAACAAAACACAGTTCATGCTAGTAACATGGGTATATGAGATCTGGAGAAACAAGGCCGTGGGGTCCAGGAAGGGTTAAGTTCATACAGCTGAGAGGCTACTTCATTCACTGTTTTGGCTGCCAGACCTGTTGCTGTGGAAATGATAGCAGTGATACTGCAATTTTTAGATCTATCTTCCAGCTTGAGTTAGGTTTTTCCCCGATGAACCATAAACTTGAAGCTACTGGACAAAGGGAAATGGGAGTTTAATCCTTTTAGCCTGTAGCAGGCATCCCTCTGTTCTGGTCTTCTTATCATCCCTCTCCTCAGCAAGACTATCAGGGGAGAGAAGAAGCTGGGAATAACAATCATGCCCAAACTTTCCCCTTGAGGATGCAAGGCAAACGGGAGACATATGTCTGTAAGTGACACGAGAAGGAATTATGAGCATTAGGAGCAAATGTGCAGGAAGGGTCAGCTGGTTCAGGAAAGTATGGGAGGAGATGGGCTGTTGGTGACTTTTAAAGTTGCTTTAATAAGGCAGGTGAGGATAGTTCAGGTGGTTTGTTTTATTTTTTCTTTTTCTTTTTTTTTTCAGTTATCTGTTTTGGAGATTTGTATTTCTGAGTGAAGCAGAAGTCAGAGAAGCAACTAAGAAAAGTGGAGTCTGCTCTGAACCACTGTGTGTGTGCTAGCACTGGCAAGAACTGAATGCAATTTATTCCAGGAATAATATATTTCATTATCTCAACCTCACCTCCTGCAGGAGCAATTCCTTCTACTTTGGAGGCAAAAGTTACAAATTAATAAAACTGACTGATTGATCATTAGCTGAAGAAAATAAGATGAAAAATTGTTAATGTGGATGCACCAAACACCTTGCAGATGAGCAGTATAACCATGGTCTTCTGCAAAACTATTACAACATGCTCAACTTACTGATGATAAATAGCTAGTGAAAATAAAGCTGCATTAATCAATTTAGCTTTTATAGGAATATATATGTATATAAACTAAATGAAAGATATGCAATATGATCAGAGCTTTACTATTTTTGTCTCCTAAAGGACTATCTTCTGTTATTCATTTGGGAGAATGAGAGTGATATGCATTTATACTTCAGTTTAATAGTAATCTTTAACATCTCCATTTTCCCCACCTGAGTAAAGTTCAGCCTATAGACTGGCCTCTGCCTGAGCATGGGCAGTGGATATAGGATATAGTGGATATAATGGGTGGATATAGGAGACTTACAATATGTTTGCTTGTGTGTCCTAGTCCTGTAACCAGTAAACTGTTCACACAACGATGGTTATTGCTAGTTGGTATTTACTGAGCTAGGTGATGATTTCAGAGCCTGACCTTGTTCAGGATCTTTTTTTGCAATGCCTTCCCTTTTACATCTGATATTTGTGGTGGAAGATAAAGTATCAGCTAAGACTGTTGCATAGATTTATATGAGTTTTAGTAAGTTTTTAAAAGCCCTTTGGATAGAAGATCAATTTAGTTTCTATTTTCATGAAGATTGTCCTTCATAAGAATATTGTCCATGTTGGAAAACAAAATTTTCCAGTGTCAGAAAAAGCCCAATTTAAGTCTGATAGGTATTAATTGTAATACAGTTTTGCTTCAGGTAATCAGTCAAAAGACAAAATAGATAATGTTGCCTTAGAGATGTCTTTTAGATATCTTGTTGACTTCATTATGTGGCTAGGTGTTCTTATTTCATATCTGAGATTCTGTTAGGAAAAAAAAATGCAGTTTCTGTAAGGCTTTTATCTGGCAGCTATTACTGGAATGTTGTCTTTGTTTAACAAAGATGAGCTAGTTTTATTTGACAGTACATTGTACAGCAAAGGAATATTTTAATCTCTCCTTCAGAAATATGAAACTGAGGAATAGAAGTTGGGAAAAAAAGCCACTACTATGGTATTATAAAACACCCCAAACCCCCTGAAATTTATGTTCCAGAGTACTTAGCTTTATACAATCCCTTTTCCCTCTTCTGCCAGTTAGATCTTTGACCTTATACTCACACCAGGAAGTTCATGCTTGGTGGCTGGTCACTGGGATCCTGGTATTAGCTACTTGCTCAGAATCACACAGACAAGGACATGTTTTCTAAAATGTATTTTTAATGTACTACTTCTTTTAAAATAAACTCTAAGGGACATTTCATATGAGCTATCCACTGGGTGGCAGAAGTAGATCAGAAAAAACTTAAACATAAGGACTGTAAGAGGGACATACAAATCTAGCCATCATTTAAACTGCTTTGTAACAGCACTATTTAAGCCTTCCACCTGAACTGGACATAACTGGAAAATAACATATATTACGACACAATATATTGGAAAGGCTTTTTTAACTCTTTTCCCCTTTCTGTATGTAAGCAGTAGACTTCTGTATGCCCACATTCTCAACCCTTCTTTTACTTTTCTCATCAACTATAGCAGAGGATTTTCAGAGGGAAAAAGGGCCTGAGCAGCCCTGCCTTTTCATCCTTTTTTTCCCCACCCCTTTTGGTGGAGGCTGCTGATGTTGAAGCTGGAGGCTTGCTATTTTGCTGTTCTGCTGCCTCCTTGAGGAGAACTTGCTACTTTGGAAAAATGACATGAGGAGGTGTCTTAAACCTCTGCCTACTCTAGTGTCGCCATAACTAAAATAAATTGTTAGTATTGAGGATATAAATACCTCTTCCCAAGGTATGTGCTCCCAAGTGATCCAGATCCTTGAGTAGATCACTCTTACCAGTATCTGTCCCTTTGTTTTGTCTGGGTTTGTAACTCAAAGCAGATTTGACATCTTAACAGAGGAGTCGGACCAGTTGTAAAACAGTGGGTGACTAATTAAGAGACTTAGAGGCAAGCTGATACATTTAATAGTGAACAACACTCACCTCAGTATGGTTAGTACCTCACAAATTTTAGGTGAGCATGATGAAAATGGAGATAAAGAGGGCAGAAGTTCTGGACTAGTTGGCTTTGAAAGCAACCAAGAACCAAGAGGTAAGCTTTGTCCTTGAAAATTTTCATGAAAAAAGTAAATTTAAAACAGTCTATGTACTTCCTTTCATATGAGTAATTCTCTCAGAAGCAGACCAGCTTAAGTTAAAATTGTGGTTCTGTGTGCTTCACATGTGTGTGCTTATTCTGTTGCGATAACTGAACATCATTCCTCTTTGGACAATAATTTGGTATAAATAACGTGTCTACTGTAAAGCGTCCAAATCCTAAGACTGACCCAAAGAGATCCTAAGGGTTTATAAGAATATACTATTTTGGTTCACTTCCTGTTGTGTTTTGTTGTTTGGACTTCTTTTTTTTTAATTTCTTCTCTACAATATGTTTGAGAAAGAAATATAACTAGTATTGTCACTGCTTAGGATCTTTTTATATGGGATTTGGCCTTGTTGCCAAAATTTGTCCTTTTTGCCTGTTTGTCTACCCTCTAAACAGCCCTGTTTCAAAAATTCCTCTATTCCTCCTTCTGTAATCTTGGTGGTGCTCCTGCTTTCTTCCACTGCCCAATCAGGGAGAAGCAGTAACCAGTCCTGTTAGTCCCACAAATATTTTTATCATGTTAAACTCAATATCCAAGAACTCTTTATTATGTGTTTTATTATTCTGAGGCTGTGAGGACTGTGTCTCTGAAAGACATACTGCCTGGCAGGTGGGCAGAGCATGTGGTGCAATAGATTGAGCTCAGAATCTGGAGGATTACGTCTAACTGTGTGTAAGGTGATTGATCAGGAATGCTGTTAATTCGCAAGGGTAGTTCCTAAAAGTGTATTTCTAGCATTCTTTCTTTAGAGGACAATGAATGCCAAGTCATAAACATGAAAATGAGGTCAGCTATATCAGGCCTAAGCTATTTGACAGCACACTTTGAAATCTCTGCAGTGAATTGGATGAAATAAACAAACTGTAGAATCCTGTTCTGGCATGACTTTTACTCCCTTTTTAAAGCAAATTATGGCAGTATTATTTCACTTGGAATGCCACTGTTAAATGTACACACCACTGTGAAAATTTATGTGTTTTTTCTGACCCACATGATATAGTGTATTTGACAGAACTGCTAATAGCTATATTTTATGTAAACTTTAGGTTAAAATCTGAAGATAATGATACCAGAGAACATGCATGGTGAAATATACAAAATTCTGTATTCTATACAAATCTTACACACAACTTGCTTTATCCATATTAGAAGATCAGTAGAAGTTTCTAAATAAAAGTAAGCACTCTGCAAACATGTGGTATGTGAAATAATGTGTTTGTGATGTTTTATTGAATTGTAATGGGGAAGGAAGGATGTTTTCCAATTGGCTGCATATTTTTATGTCAGATATAAAATAAGAGAGGTAGTCTGCTGGACACACTCACTGAAGACTTGCATGTTAATCAGGTCCAAATTTACTGAGAGGAGTAAGTTCTTCCAGTTTTAGTTCTGAAAGTTTCAGCATAACAACACCACAGCACTGTTCAAAAGAAACAAATCCTTAAAATATTCATACATATCTTGCTAGATTTACTGAATAATTTTAGATATAAATTTAACATTTTATGTCTATTCATCATTTATCAAGTCACCATATTTCTTGGATATCACTAAGAGCATGACCAGTTTTAAAGTCTGAATTGAAATGGGAATGATATTAAAACACCTCCAAGCACATCTTGTCAATATTTAATTTTGATGATGTATAAAATGTTCATCACAAAATTTGCTTGAAGTAAAAGGAGCATGCGAACTTAACAGACTTAAAAACAAAGAAAAAACCCTTGAAGATATTTAATATACAAGAAGAGAGCTCTGGTATTGTGTTTTATTTGGTTTGCTGCTTGTTTTTTTAATTCTAAACTTACAGCTGAAGATACCTGGAGTGCCCTACTGTGTTTAAATATCACATGGTAAGATATGTTTCTTTTTTATCCTTGCTTTCAGAAGTATGGAAAATTAGAAATTAAGATACACAACACTCAGTTATTGGGATGGAAATATTTTTATTCTTGGAACACACGGAATTATCATTATTATCCTCTGTGCTTTTTTTCTTTTTGTTCTTTTCACAATTTAAATAAACAGAAGAAATTTAAGACAAAGTTGAGGCAAATTGGAATGTCATTAATTTATATAGAAACTGTACAGAGTGCTCATGAACTAATGCTACTAGCCTAGGAGAAGCTACAGTATTGAATGACATTATACAATGCTGACATGGGCTTTGGATGTGCAGTCGTTTACAACACTGCTTCTAGTAAATTGAGCATATATATTTTCCAAGGAAATAGCCCAAATTTTCCAAATAAAAAACGTTGAGTGGAAGGACATGCTGGAATTGGAGAAAAAAGCCACAGTGTGGGAAATGTTAATTTACAGAGAAACTGAGTAATGCTGGTTGGTCCTTGTCCCATTCCCCACTGACCTTTCAGTAAATGAACCCTGGGATGACTCACCCTGCAGTCCCACCTTGGCATGTTGTCTGCTTTCCCTCCTTTTGGGGCTGTTGAGAGGCTGCAATGGCAGTCATCTTCATTTGTCTCATTCATAACAGCATTTAGGTATGTGGGATGGGTTTTTTCGGCACCTATGCAAAACCATCCCTTCTCTTTCCTTGGGTTAAGGTAGAGTTCAGTGTATTGCCATGTAAAATTACACCCATTCAAAAAGCAGCTCTTTCTCATTTCTATTCTTCTTTAAAGTTAATCTTAACATTTTTTTTTAACTTTTTACCACTGAGTTTTGACTTCTAAACTACTTACTCTTTTAATTATTTGATGCTACTTTACCATGATGCATCAATTACCAAGGAAAAACTGCTCTGTGTCACAGAAAACATAATCAGTCAGCTTTTTCTCATATGCCAAGCAGTGATGATAAGAACATTAATATCTGTTGATCTTGAAGGAAAGTATTATTGTTGCTCCCCTTTCTATGTTTCCAGAAATCAAGTTCCCAAGGACACTGGGATCAGATTTTATGCTAAAGTCACAATTTTATTGTTAGAGTTTATTTCTGAAGCTTGTGTATGGATGGACTTCATTATGCTTTGAGCAGTAGCACTTGAAAATACAGAACTGGAAAGAAAATTCATGCCTGTTCTCTGCATGACCCAGGGTCCAGCAGACTTGAAAAGGAGTCAGAAAATCATCAAGGCATTGCAGTGAGGCTTTGGGAAGCCAGGCAAGCCTTGCAGCACTGAGTCAGTGTGTCATTTCAGGACTCTGTATTTCCTCAAGTGCAATTCAATTTTATGTACGCTTTCCTAGGTTGTTTTTTGTTTCGGTATATTTTTTTCCCCCTACCTTCCACCTCTGCTTTCCATGTTTTCCTGGCTCTATGTTCACATTTTAGCTCTTGAATGAGAAGGAAGAATAATTCATTTACTTATGACACCAAGCTGGGTGGAGTGTCTGACACACCAGCAGGCTGTGCTGCCATTCAGCAAGACTTGGACAGGCTGGACGGTTGGGTGGGAAGAAATTTAATGAAATTCAATAAGGGCAAGTGTAG
>VWZY01013651.1:158155-213202 GCA_013399075.1 Chloroceryle aenea | reverse complement strand
CTGGGAAAGTGGGTGTGGTCTCAGTATCACGTGTTCTGGCTGTTGTGAAGCTGATAAAAGGAGATAATGAGAAGCAGTAACCAGACTCTGCAGAGGTGAAGACAGCACTTCAGTGAACTTGAAGAGCAAGGTTTGCTTCTTTTGCAGTCCTGTGTGATGCGAGGGAGATGTATAGTAGAGGGTTATGGCAGATCCTTGTGACACCTCATTCATCTGTCCTTAGAGGTGGTGGTAGAAGTACTGTGTAAACAGGAGGTACTAATCAATGTCTTGGGATGTAGCTCTGCCATCCCCCTCTTCCTCCGCATAGGTAAAATCTGCTAGTAGAGGTGGACTACTTGCTTTCAAGTGTGCAGGTTTGTACATGGGTGTAAAAGACCTTGAATGAAGAAACAGTCATTGGGTTTTTGTATGTTTTAACTGGGAAGTTAAGGCTGTCTGGGTCAGCTCTAAATGTGTCTGACTGGGCATGGCATATCCATGTAGCATGCTGTGTATTTGCTGATGTGACAAAACTTATAGGATTTTCAAAAGTATTTTATCTGTGGAAGATGCTAGAAAAGTATCTTTATCCAAGCTGTCTTTGAAAAGAAGAAATTGAGTTTTTGGAACGAAGAGTGTCACAACTTCTGTGGAGTGTACACAAACTGATATTTCATTAGCTCAGAACATTTTTGTATATCTTAAAGACTACTCTACCCAAAGTTCTGTGTTGTTTTTTTTTTTGCATTTAGTCCAACTTATCAAATGTACAACATTAATTTGCATTATCCAAACTATCAGCTATTTACCCCTTTCTTTTGTGTAAATCTTGAGAGCTGTGGTAGTAATAAAACATGTTCTAACTTGCCTGAACTCATTTATATCCTACGTCAACAGAAAATGGGGAAAAAAAAAAAACCCCAAAACTGAGCTCTAGTTTGCAATCCAGCCAATTTTTAAAGCATGCCAGCTTGTATTTTCCAAAATATTTTATGGCAAATATGTATTTTCTTCATTAAGTAGAGTTAATGATTTCCAAAAGTTTTCTTTTTAGTCAAAACTGTTGCAGCATATAAAAATGACCCCACTTAAGGTGATTTGAAGACAAAGAAGAGTGCTATAGTTGGTGTAACAGGAGTACATTTAGGCTCAGGCTTTAGCAAAAACTTGGGAAGTCTTTGTTGTCAAGAGTATGTTGTGCTTTTGATCTCGGTAGGTAATTCTAATTCTCACCTCTTTATGAGTTTATTAATTCCACAACAGTTTGCAGTATCTTATGTGCAGAGGTCAAGAGAACTTGACATAGTTGTATCAACAGTAGAAATTATTAAAATACCACATTATTGAGTTCTGGTTTAACCCTTGCTTCACTGAAGTATGCAAAATTGTTTGAACTTTTGCTGGACTAGCTGGGGAACTGCCAGGGAGGAACTGCACTGTCCCACGATGGTCTTTCTAGACTATCAGTGTAGTGCACACATTTGAGGGAAGATGTATGAAGTGGTACTTCATTATTTTCCTGACACAAGCCATTTAAAAGTTAGATAGGTGCAATTAGAAAAGTACCTACTGCTTTTACTGTCCCCTAATTTAATAATTTATTTTTCTTAGTCTTTTAACTACCTGGGATCTTTCAAGTGGCCTTCTTGGAGCTGTAGCCCAGACAGGTTTCACTAAACAGAGATCTAAGCAAGGCTGCTGAAATAAGTATCTCTTCCTTTAATTGTAGCACTCTTTGCATAGATCCCTGTGCTCTTACTTAACTTGCACTTTGGATCTGAACCTGGTTTCCTACTGTTTCCCCTTTCCTCATTGCAAGTAGGGAAGAGAGATTAATATTTCCACTTAAATAAAAAAGCAAGGGTGAAAATAAACACTGTAACCTCAGCTGCAAGTGTCCTGTGTGGAGAAGAAGAGGCAGGCACACCTATGCAGTAACTTAAAGGATGGGTGAATTATGCAGAATATGACTTGAAGATGGAAGAAGCAGGACTGGCCCATTGCTAGACTTCTAGAGTTGTGAATCTGTTCCTTTCTCAGCTGTGGGAAATGTTTCAAACTCTAAAAGCATTCTGTGGCAAGTGGCTCTCTGAGATTAGAGTTTATGACCAAGTAAAAAAGCCTGGGGGAAGTTTATGTAATGTTGAATTACTATTTAATTGGAGGATTGATTGCTTATGGGAGGTGGACATGGGAGTCTCCAGCTCTTTAAATCTTGGCCTTGATAGCACAGCACTGAAAGATAAAATAGATCACTCCTGGCGGAATGTAAGCCAAACTGAATGTTAGGGTCTTGCTAAGGAACTGTGTGCCCTCCTTTCCCAAGTGAAATGGTATCTTCCTTGTTACCACATTTTGTTTAAAAAGTTTCCATTAGGAGGAGGCAGAACTGAGTATGCTAAAGTGAAAGAATTTATGAGATATGAGTTGATGGTGCATCTCATGGTATGAGATAGCTGTACTTTTCCGCATTGTTCTAAGAACATTGGAGCTTTGTAAAGAGTGGAGCACTTCATAGCAACTTAAACCCAAGGAAACCTTAGGAGGAAATGTAAAAATAAAAGGTGTTAATGTGCTGAGGGCAATTGTCAGAGGTAGGCCTCCTAATTACCTTGATGAAAGGAAACAAACACTCATCTACTGCAAAGAAGTCATCTTTGTCCTTTGCAACCTCTGTCATTTGCAGAGAAAGCAAGGATCAAATGGAAACCTTGATCAAACCACCAAAATATATTAAATGGCTTTTTGAGTATTTCTGTCTGGAAGTTGAGAGAAAAAGGACACAGAAATAATGGCAATTAAAAGACCTGGAGGAGATTCTTTCTATCCCTGAGAAGTAAAATTGAGATTCTTTCAGGTCCTATGTAGAATCACATAAATTATGGGAAACCACTGATAATGTATCTAAATGCTGGCAATATATGAAACTGTGAAAAATATACTCTTGCAGTATGACGGAAGATAAATTAATAAAGGAGGCTTTTGTTTTTTTACTACCATGGAAAAGAATGAGGGGTGGGGAGGGAGAGGAAGATTTGCTGGATAGCAGTAACAGTGATTTTTAATTTATTTTTTTTTTAAGGTCCTAGACAATTGAGTTTTATGTTTGTTATTCCCTGATGAATTTGCAATGAGGAGAAAGGAATGTAATTGTATACCTTTGTATTTAAGTCCTTTTGCTGTGCAAAGAGGCCCACATGGTCATGGCGTGCCCATGACTCAGCTGAAATGAATATTGACAGCTTTTGCCAAAAAGGGGAGGGAAGCCAGGATGCAGAGGATTTCATTAAGGAGCTCAAAAGGGAGGACAGCTGCACCTAATTTTCAGAAGCATGTAGATGTCTTCGAGGAAGCCAAACAGTACCGAGAAAAAAAAAAATCCTAAAGAGTAAAGGATTTCTAGTTATTTTACCTCTTACTGTCTTTTCTGATCTGGATTTAAAAAAGGTATCTGCCCTTAGAATAGGTGTTTCTAACAAAGAAGAATTTCTTCTTTGTGTATGCATAAGTGTACTTACTCATGCTAAGAACTCTCTATAGGTAATCAGTAGTTCATGCTTTGGTGGTACCGAAGCAAGAAAAGGCGTTCAACAAAACAGTCCTGGAGCTGTCCAGTTTAGGGCATTTCCTTTGCAAAAGTTGGAGTGCTTTGCAGAGAACCTGATTCTCTCTGCTTAACACTTGACCACATGCAGGTTTGGATTAATTTCCTGTTTCACTCTATCTGATTTTCAAATAGAACTGAGGTGATATATGTCTGCACCATTATTCCTAGGATGCCTTTGGAAAATTGGGCAACTGCAGGCAATGAATTCTTGCTCAGAAATCAAAATGATAGGAGACTTCTGTTATATGATGATATCACTCTGAAAACTCTGCTACAATAATACCAAAATAGAACTTGAGCATGGATGATTGACACCTATGGTAAATATATAATCACTTTAAATCATTAACTGAATTTTCTGTTTGAATAAAGAGGGGATGGCCTTTCCCTCCTGAAAATGAATAGGCCAGCATGTACAGAATATTTTGATACCATGGAAAATATTGATAATTGTTATGAAATAATCCTGTTATTTTATGTGACATAGATGTTTTGCCACCTCTTTCCTGATAGTCTTGTTACCATTTTTAATGGTTGATATTTTAAATCTATTTTTGTTGTCATGGATGCATATTTTAGCATAGGGCTGAGAAATAATTGGTTTTTCTGTTTGTGTATATGCTTTTTTCACCTTTAGTACTGAGAACCAATAACCATGTGTCTAGATACAGAGTTCATCTTTAAAAAGTTCATTCCAAAACATACATGTTTTTAAAGATCTAAAACATAAAGCAATGTTTATGCATTATGGTGTGATTGCTAAATTATAGCTAAATTCTGTTACTTGAAAATTGATTGTGAATTCTGATTAATTATACATCCCATATAAGAACAGAGAAATAATCACACAAAATGGAAAAAAATCCATTTTAGTCAAAAAGTGGATCAATTTCTTACAGTTTAAGAGAACAGTAAAGTGATATTCTATATACCATATTTGGACGTTGATACTGTACTGCAGAGATTCTTCTGATGACTTTTTTTTTTGGTCATTTTTATACAAAGTCATCCTGAAGTGGTAAATATATGAAATTAATTAGCTTAGTGTGTGAAGTATCTCGAATTCACAACCCACTTCTATAGCTATTGCATTCTTAAACTACCTGCAAATAGCACCATTGTTACACTGGTAGGTATGGCCTCTACAAAATGTACCTGAATATATTAAGTTTTTGTTCTCAGTTTGCGTCAGCTGTCCTGGTTGTGTCCCCTCCCAAGATCTTGCCCACCCCATCCCACTGCAGGGGGAATGTTGAAAACCAGCCTTGGTGCTATGCGAGCCCTGCCCAGCAGTAGCCACAACACGGGGGTGTTAATAGCACCTTTTCCCCCACCAGGGGGCTGCTGGGGGGAAAGTGAACTCCAGTTCAGTCAGATCAAATAAAACCGGGAACATCATATAAAAGGGAATATCTTTAGAAACTCTTCATATAGATCCATTTTGATCTCTTTTTGTGTATGTTGTCTAACATAACTTACTGCTACATGTTGGATAGGTTGTGTAACTTTTTCTTTTTGTCTTTATCTTGTCCCATGGTTGTTTAATGGTTGTTCACTCTGCTGGCTTACTGTAGTTTTAACAGTTTATGAATCCTGCATTTTAAAAGCTAATAGGTATGTTCTATTAAAAGCTAATAGCTATGTTCTAATAACATGTAGAAATGAATATGAACCTTGTGCATTATGGAAAGCAAATATAAACCAAATGATTTTATGGTGGTGCTTCATAGCATAAATGCAGGCACTGAATTCTGATGAATTTGGAGGTTTTGATTTGTACCATGACAAGCAGCATCTCACTTTTTAACTAGATACTTTGCATGAAGTATTTAAAAATTAACTGGACTAAACAATGTAAAAAACTGCTAGTATTACTTCCAACATCTTTAGTGTTCTGGTGAAAAATGGTCAGACTCTCAGGAATGCTTGAGGAAGGTTCAGGATTGGATATAATTAAAAGTGATCAGTCCCAAAGGGAAGGCTGTGGAACACCTTGATCTGAAGAATCTGTGCTAGCAATGCTTTTAAACCATGACTTTTCACTTACTGTAAGGAATTAAAATTGGAACTGACTTTTAACAGATGAATTTATCTCCACAAGCCTTCTTTATATGAAGTCATTAAGACTGCATGCATGGTGCTTTTGTCCAGCTGTATAATCCTTAACTTCAAGTGCCAGAATAAACATTGGAAACACTCTTAAATGTTTTCTCTGAAACACTGTACGTGATGCTCAAGGGTTTGTGTTCTTGGGAACACAGAATATGGTAGAACTGTCTCTTATACAAATTCAGCTTTTTTAGACATATTCAGGGTTTTCTTTAGAAATAAACCCCAAGTCTACCCATTTTTGTAAGAGCACCAGTTTGACATTTAAATAAAAAAAAGCCCATGTCAGCTTGGATAACTTTGGAAATTCATCTGGCATCTTTAAAACTGTCAGATTTATGGCATGAATAATGGCATTGTATTCCTTTCACTTTTTTTTTTAAACCATGTATTAAAATTTACGACAATATTAAATATGCTTTTTTAATTAATGGGATTTCTCTGAAAGGTAAGTTATACACCTGTTCATGCAAGAAAGCATGACCTGTACTTTGTTCAGGACTGTCTGACACCATTAATATATTGTGTAAAAAATTCTAGCTGTATAACAGCACCTGTGTAACAGGTGCTAGCAAGTGTGACATATTGTTTTATTCTTTCTTTTGCAACCTGCGTTGATGACAGTAGATATTTCTTAATGGACTCTACAGAAAATAAGTTACACATATTTTATATTGTTTTGAGGTATGGGAACTACTTTGGAAAAATTCATCGGTCCTTTTGAAAGAAAAAATGTTACCTAAACTTCTCTAATGGCCATTTAATTCACCTGTTGCTATTTTAAGTCCAACTGGCTCATTTGGGAATGTGGTGCTCTTGAATTATTTACAAATTCTAGGCCCCTTAATGTCAAAAAGGAACAAAGGGCATAAGTGTTTGCTCTTGTCTTCAACTCTGGAGTCTTCACCTATTCTCTTTATGGGCTATGATACTGTAAAAGGTATAATCTGTCAGAGTAGCCTGTGGTAGCATGCTCTTAGTGCTAAGTAATTTTTAAATGTTGCTTAAAAGAAGGGTGGAAAAAGTTGCCTTATTTCTTCTGGATCCCTGGGAGAAACCTAAAAGGGGTGTGGGTGATAAATGCTTATGGCCGTTTGGGATTGCTGCTGAGGATAGTAGCAAATCTCATTCCTGGGGCCCAGATGACTCTCTGACCCATATGTTGAAGATTTCTTTATTGACATAGAGTGGGAGGAAAGAATTTACCTCCTTCCACTGTGGTGTAGCCTGACAAGATAGAACAGGATGCGTCTTTCCACCCCCACTCCAGCCTTGCAGTGCCAGCTTGCAGGGAATTGTCTGCAATGGCTGAGCAATAATTTACAACTTGTAACTGTTGTAAAATTGAACACCTATCAGACTGGTAGTTCTCACTGCAGTATCCTGGAGATTTTAATAGTACAATAGGAGTACAACTCCAATCCTGAGCAGTGAATGCCTGAAGATTAAACAAGTGGCCAATGGCACAGATTGTCTGGAGTGAGAGAAAAGAAAAATCAAAGGTACTGGATGTAAATGCTTATAGCAACACTACAGGGTTCGGGGACTTTTTCATAGGGGGGATGAGATGGTACTTGTGGTTCTGCTAGATTAGTAGTGTGAGAATCACTCCTCAGCATCACCACATGTATGGCTCATCATAAAATAAGAATGTGATAGCTAGGCAGTTATGATATGGATATGGAGTTGTGTATCCAAACTATGAATTATCATATGAAAATTCAAGCACACAAAGAGATGTATGGAACATTTTTAATGTGATAATATAAATACTGACCACTAAATAACAAACAAAAGAGAAGCACTGGAGTTATGCATGAAAGGGGAAGGGCACCACTTCTTAGGAATCACCGGCCATGAAAGGCTGCGCTGAAGAGCTGGTGAATCTCTGCTTCAAAGGCTTCTATGCCTCTGACCACAAGATTAATTCCTTCTGCAGCACCTCTGAGGTGTCATAGTAAATAAAACCCACCCTATTTTATCATTGCTGACTTCAAATTGGAAGAGGTTTGGCAGACATCTCTTGTGCAAGAATATAGCTGCATATTCTGTACATGTGATGGGGGACACATAGAGTAGCTGCTGGGTGTACTCTGAATACCCAAACTTTGTCTCCTGGTTACTTCACTGTCTGCTGGTCTTGTTGTCAAGAGGGAAAGTGCCCTGGAAATTGTATTCTGGAGAGTGAGGAGTGGTATGGAAAAGGAATTGCAGAGATAGGGAAACATGACATTTGGAAGGGACCTTCTGGGATCATTCAGTCCAGCTGCTGCTCAAAGCAGGCCTAGTTAATGTAGGCTGGCTAGGTTCTTGTACAGCCCAGGTTTGAATAACTGCATAGGTGGAGAATTTGCCATCTCTTCTAGTGTCTCACTATCTTCCTGGTAGAAAATGTTTCCCTGCCACTGAACTGCTGTTTCTTCTGTTCCCATATGTGCCAATTTCCCCTCAACATTCCACTGTACAGCTGTTTGGGGTCTTGTTACCATCTCCTCTACACTTTCTAGGTTAGTGCAGACTGTACTGAGCTCTCACGACAGCTTTCTCAGCATTTAGTTTGGGGATGGAGGAGAGAGGAAGAGACTCTGACTTTATGCCTGTTCCCACTTATACTCCCATGGGCCCAGAACGATATAGACCAGGGCTTCATGAAGCTTCCCCATGCTCAAGGAGTCCTACTGAGTCCTCCCAGACATCAAACCTTCCTCTCAGTTCTTAGTTTTCTCTTAGAGATTGTAGCAATGCTGAACACCCTTTTGCCCTGCCAGGCGCTAAATTGCTTCAGCAAAGACCATTCTTTAAATAATTAGAAACAGGTTCATTTGCAGACACTGAGGGACACCGATGAACAGCACTGCTTCTGAGATCATCCTGAATAATCACTGTCATCAGTTTATTCTTTATAGATTGCTTCAAAGATGTTGTTTTTTTTGGTGTCACTATTCAGTAGATAATCACCTCAAGATGTACTGTTGCTCTAGGGCTAGGACAAAATAGACCAGTATGTTTGGATGTGTGAAGTTGCATTGGGGTTGCCGACAAGGTTTTGGTGGTGAGGGGGGCTACAGAGGTGGCTTTTGTGAGAAGCTGCTAGAAGCTTCCCCTGTGTCTGACATGGGATCATATTGTATCTGGAATTGTGTTTCTCAAAGTACCATATTTTGGATATACTTGAAACAGCAACTGTTTATGATTTTTGCCCTTTGAGCATGAATGTGCTAAATTTCTGTTCTCTTCCTTCAAAAAACTGTTTAAAATATTAAGGGTCTGATTTAGCTTCACTGTAGGCAACTGGAATTCTTTCAAACTTTTCACTCATTCAGGTCCTAAATTCCTCTAAATTTTCTGCCATTTCCATTCCTTTAGTAAGTATGAAGTAAAATACCTGTATCATTTAAGAAGCATAGAATTGGAAAACCTAAAATTCCTTTTTGTCTGTTTACCTCATATGACTCTTCTTGTTTTGATGTTAGTGAGTTTATATATCATTGTCAAAATGTTAACATATCATCACATGTTTTAAAGACCATTCTACTTCATGATGCCTTTATACGTAGTCTAAAGGCTATTACAATCAATTAAATGGAATAAACATAGAATGACAGAATCATTTAGGAGGTTTGAAAAGGCCTTTAAGGTCATTGAGTTCAACTGTAAACACTGACAAATCCACTGATAATCCATGTCCCTAAGCACTGTGTCTATATGTCTTTTAAATACCTCTAGCTGTGGCAACTCCCATTCATTCTACAGAGAAAAACAATAAAATCAAGTTTTGAAGCTTGAACAGATACATTAATTATCTTTCCCCGTGACTAGATTGCTTTTTTTTTTTTTTTTTTAAATAATAAGGATGAATATGTTTTGCCCTTTATTGAATGTTTCTGGAAATGAGGGAAGGAGAGGGAGGACAGTTAAAGATTTGGAAAAGACTAAGCTTTCAAATAAAGTTCTGAAACCTTCAGCTAAAACAGGAGTCCAACAGTGTATTATCCCCTCTAGTACTTAACACTGAGAATAGTATTAAATATGATTTGTGGAAAAAGACAATAAATAACCTTAATGTGCTTGATCTGTTGTGCTTGATGCTGGCATCCAAACCTGTCTGAGGGATAAACAAGACAAATGAAAATAAGAAAAGATAGGAAGACCAAAAGTATAATTCCTATTTGTGATGCTGGCCCTTATTTGCAGGAAGCAGACAGAGCACACAGACTTACTATTTTCTTCACAGAGAAAACTTATTTTAAATAATCCATTGTACATTTGTTATTCTTTCTCTCTTGTTTTCACAGCAATAGTGGCAGTTGTCACATTGCAAGTAACATCTTGGCTAAACCAGCCCTATCCTCCCTTTTTTAAATGTGGAGGACAAAAATAAAAAGAAAATAAATGTTAGGGGAAAAGAAAGGAGTGAGGAGCTGTTGGCAGCAAGGTGTCTCTCACATACCAAGATCTAGCTGAATTTGGTGGTAGCATTGACAGTGTTTCTGAACCCTCACCTGTCTTGCTTTTCTAAGGACTTTAAGACCACAGCAGGAGTGTATGAACAATTCTATGCCTTTCTTGTCAACTATACGTGATCGTAGTCTTGAAATTGCATTAGAAGTTCTCACTTGGATTGATTTCATTTTTGTTGCCTTTATGCCTCTTTCATAGAATCTTAGTATCACTCAGGTTGGAAAAGACAATTAAGATCGTCAAGTCCAACCTTCTACCCAGCACCTCCATGTCCCAGAGTGACTCATCTAATGTTTTTTGAACACCTCCCGAGGTGGTGACTCCACCATTTTCCTGGGCAGCCTGTTCCAATGCTTAACTACTCTTTCAGTAAAGAAATTCTTCCTAATATCTAATCTGAACTTCCCTTGGTGCAACTTGTGACCATTTCCTCTTGTCCTGTCATCAGCTGCTTGGGAGGCCAACACTGGCCTCACTAGAACCTCCTTTGAGGTATCTGTAGAGGGCAATAAGGTCTTCTCTTAGCCTTCTCTTCTTCAAGCTAAACAATCCCAGCTCTCTCAGCCTCTCTTCATAAGACAACAGCAACAACATTCTATCAACATTCTTGTTAGAAGTTGTTGGACCTTTCTCTTTGACTTGAGCAAATTTCTGTAGTGGTTTAATTGCTAAATTATATATAATTATATGTAATTATAAATAACTAGTATATATACATTTGTATAGATTATGATATATATATAATTATTATATACAATTTCCAGTTATTGCAGTATATGCTCCAGTGACTGTTTTCCTTCCATTTACCAACAGTTATCACTGGCCCAATTGGACTCTACATTCCTTAGCTCAGACAAAATGGTCTCCCAAACTATTGCTCCAGGTAGTCATTCGTATGAAATTGTTTTCAGTTTCCCCATTTGGTAGCCTGGATACATATACTGGTACATTCCTATCAGTTCTAAATTGAAATTTTGAATCTGAACTTTTCATATTTCTTGTAGGAGTAGGTTCAAATGTTTCTTATGCAGAATCCAATTATCATATGCTGGGTTAATTTCAACCGTACAATTGTAGTGTTGGATTTTATCCTGTTGATTAGATATTCTGTTTTCCTTGTGTCTGTCCAAGGAGAGAAAATTCTGTGGAATCTCAAGTTGCTTGATAAAGAGAGAAATAAAAGCACATGCCTTTCACAGATGGAATGAAATCATGGTTTCTAGGGAGACCTCAAATTCATTTCTTGCAGCCAGAACACTGAGCGGCCAACTGTGGTTGCTTACATAAGTTGCCCATTCTATATTGTTTTCCAATCAGTCATGTATCAGTCCAGCAGCTCAAACGCTGTGGTAAAGCCTCCTTTTTCTTTAACCCATAATAAGTTAAGTGCTGGCACCTGGCACAACATGCTCTTGGAGCGGGAATAAATCCAACAAAGTGCAAAGCCCCAGAAAAAAAATGGATTTAAAAATACAAGCCTTTTGTGACTTTAGATGTTGGAGCATGAATACAAGCTTTCTCTGATGTAGACTAGAGGAGTCTGTGGGTTTGCTGTGCTTTGCTGAATTATCTGGAAAATAAACAGTCAGTCCACCCCTCTTAAGAGGATTCTTTGCTATCAGCAATACCTATCTTCTTGCTTGGGTTATAATATATGTTGACTGCTTACTTTTGTCTTTAATGTACAGCATCAAAATTGATATGAAGCCTTTATACAGTTGATATAAAGCCTTCTTTCCAAAATCTTCCATAAATATGATAATTTATTTAATCTTCTCCCCTCCTTTGCATGATCTGTGTAATACTTTGTGCAGTATATATATGAAAGCTGTAAATACGGAGTGCAGTCTTACCATGGAGTACTAATTTTGTGAGTTTATTTTGTTTTTATTGAATACCTCTAATAGTGGAAATTATAATCATGTTGCAGAATAGTTTCATTTAAACTACCAGTCCATTGGTTTTGTTTTCTTATGTATCCCTGAAATGTCTTTTGAAGTGAAGCTTTAAGTGGTTTGCTTTTTAAGCAGTTTGGTCAATGCTCTTTTGACTGTTAAGTCAACCCCTTTTAATGAGAGATTTCAATTGTGTCGTGACATAAATGAATAAATTATTAAATATAATCTTGAGGTAGTTTTTAGTGCCTTTACTAAGCCTTGGGGGAGAAATCCAAAATAACATCTGAGCAGCAGGAACAGACCACACTACTTGAGGGACCACAGATGTATATACAAGGACAGGTGAGATTCATTCCCAAAAATGCAGATGAGATGGCATCCTGATGTTTCTCTGAGGTCTTGAATATTCACTGACTTACTGCAGACGCTTGGACATTCACTTTCAGTGTTGTTGTTGACACTGCACATCTCCCACTGCTGCAGCTGTAGACTTGATAGACCCACTAACTCAGCTGCAATAGGTCTTTGCCTGCATCTCCCCTCACTTTTATGCCTTTCTCGAACTCCGTCTGGAGGTCTCTGTTCTTTGGTACATCAGGTAGGCTTTTAGACTTTTTTTTTTTTTTAGAGGGAAGGGAAACAAAATTGTCTCTTACCATTCCCACTGTTGTAAAAATAAAGTCAGACAGAGCGAGATCAGGGAAGTGCATCCAAGCTAGTGAAGGACCTGGAGAAGTCCTGTGAGGAGAGACTGAGGGGATTTGGATTGTTTAGTTTGGAGAGCAGGCTGAGGGGGGACCTTATCACTCTTTACAACAACCTGAAAGGAGGTTGTAGTGAGGTGGGTGCTGACCTCTTTCTCAAGTAAATAACAACATGAGTAGAGGAGGTAGCCTGAAGCTGCACCAGGAAAAAAGGTTTAGACTTGATATTAGGAAGAATTTCTTTACTGAAAATGTAGTCAGGCACTGGTATGGGCTCTACCGGGAGTTGTTGGAGTCACCATCCCTGGAGGTGTTCAAATAAAGAGTAAATGAGGCACTTCAGGACATGCTCTAGTGGGATGGTGAGGTGTTGACAGTTGGATGCAGTGATCTCACAGGTCTTTTCCAGCCGTGACAATTCTGTAATTTTGTGAAAGATGGTGGAAATGCAAAAAAGCAAAAACCTCATTAACCTTTTATTTTTAAGGCAGTCCAGGAAGTGTTTTCTACTTAATTTCAGGGTTAGGAAATAAACTACCTCTGTGTACTCTGTGTACTTTGTATAGCCATATATTCTTACACAAACTAAGTACAGATATTGCTTAGCCAGGATAGAACCATTTATGACTTTTTATTCTTGTTGCTCTAATACTATTAGGAAAAAATAAAGGAAACTCACAATATGTGTAACTTAAACACATGATTTTCTTTCTTGGCCCCTTTTAATAAAAATTCATCTGAACTACTCTACTCTGTAATCATATATTTAATGTTGTAGAACATTCCTGGTATGAATGTGATTATACTGGCAATTATGCCAAAATAGTTCATTCCAACATAGAAACAGAAAGAAATGGTATTAGGAATACTAATGTACTTGTTACTACAGGAGATTTTATCTGTTTATATACAATCTCACATTTATGTACATACCTGTATTTGTAAACTGAACCTAAATTAATGATGTCTTCACAGCCTCACCCTTCCCAGGAAATGCTGTTATTCTTTTAAATGTTTGCAAGTATAATAACCTCATCAGTTGTGCCCACCAAGAAAAATAAATGAAGAGCAACAATATGTGGAAAACATGAATGCAGAATGGAACTGAAATCCAAGTGGAAATAAACACAGATTTAGATGTATTACTTGATAAAAGTAGCTGACTTAGAGTAACCTTACAGACTTTTTGAAAGCTTATGACTGGTAGTATAATGTAGAGTTAGGAATAAATAGTTAAATATAAATAGCCCTAACATTTTATTTGCAAAAAACATTATTTTGAAAGCAGAAAGAACAATTATAAAAAGAAGTTGATGCAATACTGCATTACTTTTCCCCATTATTTAATGCATATAAATCAGCATTTTCAAAGTTGTTTTTCTCTTGCTGTACAATTTCTGTAGTATTGCATAAGCTTTGGAAATGCAAAGAATCTCCTGTCCTTGCAATCATTATTGTTGTAATGTTTTAATATTTGCTTCTCTGTAGGCCAAATCTAATGATGTCTATTTGAATTAAGAGATGCCTATACAGTGATGTAATATGAAAGAAGTATTAATTTAAACTTGGCCAGTATATTTCTTCAGCAAAATCTCGTAATGAAGCAGAGAAGACAGGGTTTTCAGAGAAAAGAAGTCTCTCTCTCCATTCCCCAGTTTGAATAATGACAAAACTACAATGAAGAACAAATATTTGTGATTCTGGAAGATTCCAGATTACTCTAACTGTAAAGTTTCTTCAGACAGTATTCCTGGGAAGAGTAAAACGATAGACTTATCTGGGTGGTGGAAAGCTGGGTATGGAAAGACTGAATCAGTAAACTGTAAATGTTGTCGTCTGAACCTCTGTGTGGTTCTGCATAGCAAAGCTGTTCTGGAAGTTCCATGCCTTTGCCATCTCTAACACACTGGCACCCTTGAATTCATTCAAAAATCAAGCGAAGGCTATTGGTTTCAGTAGTGGCTCTACCACATATCCACTGTGTAGGAAAACGGAGTTCAATTTCCTTCCCAGACAGAGGTGCTCAGTGGCCCTTTTTGTGCAAATGCTGCTGCACAGCAAAACTGCAGCACATGGAAGAACGAACTATTCTACTACTGTGTTGCCGGAACTGTCTGATTGGTTAAAGCTGCCTAAAATGTGATATGTAGGTGAGTCTGTCACAGCATGTAGGTGAGTCTGTATGTCACCAAGTTCCAAACTTCATTGAGTTTTCCTTCTGTATGTGACGCAACCTGAATGTGCACTGGGAGGCTGGAATGTATCTATCTCTGACCACATACTCACAGGGCATAGGTCAAGATTTATTGTATCCTCTTTCTTTCCTGCCTTTGGTGAAGATTATAATACTCTGCTAACTCTGCTTTGGTGGAGAACAGGGTCTTATGCTACTGCCCTGGAGGTCAAAGTTAATAGCCTGATGCTTAGTACCACCACTATGGTCTTACCTTTCACTTACTCTAACATGTCTGGAAAAGGTACACTAAAATATCTGGTGCATTCTACAACCCCTCATTTCAGGTGCTCAGAGCAGACAGAGGCTTTTACATAAGCTGTTAGGGATCCCTCTGTGCAAGATAGCTCATTTTACTCCAGGGGCCTGTTTCCACTCACTCTAAACCTCCCTTTTGCTATCAAAGTGGCATGTAAAAAAAACAAAAAAAACCCCCAAAAAAACGAGATAAAAAGCATACAGCAAAAAACAGACGAATGGCCATAATGAGTCACACTAGAGGTCCACCCAACACAGTATCCTGTCTCACTTAATGTCTGATAGGCCCTTGTGGCTTTAATTTAAACAGTTTTGTGGAGCCGAGAGAGAGCCAAAGGCTTGCTTCTGCCACTCTGTTCATCACCAGAATTCCAAAGCCTTTGGGTGTAGTGCACTATCCCATTTAAGGTGGAAAAATGAAATAACCATGGCAGATACCTTGAAAAATGCAGTAACACATACGCTATTTCTTCACTAATACTGTCTCAGTCCACAACCCTTTACTTGAGCTGGATGCAGTGTCTGTGTACTTATTTAGTAACATGATAAAGATTTCTCTTCTGTGAGCTTTCATATACTAAAAGTGGTTTGGTGGAACTGAGAGGTGGAAAAGCAGTTTGTGAAATATATATTCCTAGTTGTGTTGGTAAAACCACAAACTAATCACAACAGATAATTTGGAAAAAGAGGTAAAAGTTGTGGTTGTTTTGAGGTTGTTTTGTTTTTGTTTTTTCTTTTTGCGTTTCACATAATTTATCATAATAGTATGTCTTGAGTTGGAAGGGATCCATAAGGATCAGGTCCTGGGTACTGTTTGCAGATGCAGAGGAAAGAGGGAAGTAACATGAATCCTGTGTCCCTCTGCCAGTGAAGTGCTTGAACAAATTTAACATCCCTTAGCACTTCCCCACACAATCTGACCCAGCTCTTACAGCTCCAGCAGCAGAAGTTTGTCATGAAGACCCTGACTTCTCATAGTAGCCAGCAGAGCTTTCAAGGACAGACCTAAGAAAGCAGTGGGTACTTCTGTGGACCACCACAGAGACAATTATCTCTGTTTCTCTTAAAAACTTGGAGATAGAAAGGACATGAACAGTAGTGATGAATTTTGGTCTTTTGGCAATGTCAATGGAGAGGTCCTGGTTGGTATTTAATGGTGGCCTCTCCCTGATAGCAATAAGGCAGTTGGGCAAGTATTTTCTGTAAGGAATTTCTGTTGACCGTGCTATAATTACTGTGCCAAGAAGGCATAAAAGTTTGATCTCTGGAGTTGTCAGTTTGGCAGTTCTTTTGACTGTTAAAAGTGCAGTGCTATATTATTATTTTCTTTCAAATAAATTGGACACTGGATAATTCTTGCAGTCCTCATTGACCGGTTGCTTAAGTCTTGGGTTTATTCTTTTAATTTTGGTTTCTATTAATAAGCCAATTTTTCACTACTAAATAGTTACTTGGTTTTATACTTACAATGACGTTCTCAAGCTCAGCATCTCCTATTTTTCAGACTTTGCTGTAAATGAAATACAGAAAACAGCTGACAAATGAAAAAATTGATCAGTTGAGGGAGTGCAGTTTAATTCTGCAAATCAGATAAGCTTGTTTTGCTAATTATTTTTATGATTCCTTTTAAGAAATAGAAGTTGGAGCATGATTTTCACCCCAAGAAATCTTGCTTTAATGAGATAGTTTCATTACTTCATTGTCTTTCAAGATTAAAGACATAAACTGAAAGCTGTTTCACTAGTAAAGAATGGAAATTCCTCACTGTGAGAAGTGACACAAACACGATTTCTGCCCTGTAATTCCCTCCTGTGCTTCCCCACACTGATGCCTGATAATTTGTGAAGGTATTGCCAGTATTATAATCTCAGTCATATACAGTGATAGGGCGAGGGGTATGGCTACAAGCTGGAGCATAGGAGGTTTTGGGTAAACATAAGGAAAAACTTTTTCATGGTGAGAGTGTCAGAGCACTGGAACAGGCAGCCCAGAGAGATTGTGGAGTCTCCTTCTCTGGAGACTTTCAGAACCCTCCTGGACACATTCCTGTGTGACCTGATCTAGGTGATCCTGCTCTAGCAGCGGGGTTGGACTAGATGATCTTTTGAGGTCCCTTCCAAACCCTAATGTTCTGTGATTCTGTGATTAGTTCTTTTACTGGTGGAGTGAGAGTGAGTTTGGATATGCACTTTATGCAATTCTCGGGCTGCATGGTGAACAGTGATTCTCTCTAGGTAGGTGGATCTAGGTCCAGGAGGAACTTGCAAACATTTCTTCTTTCTTGTTCTACCTTTCTTATGGGGAGGGGGTGTGTGGAGAGGTGTGGTGGGTGGACACTCCTGTTTTGCAGAATTTTAAGACAACATGATGAGAGCTGACCAGCGAGGCCATACGAGGGGTGTACTGTTAATTTTTCCCTGTTGTTTAAAATATATACATGAATGAGATCAATGCAAATTAATGACAGGAGAACATAGAATTGAAATATTCAGAGGTCAGTACATTTACACTGGGTGCATGTGTGGAGCAGACCACAGCATATCCCCATGAATTTTCCTTCCCTTACTTCCCCTGTAACACCCCTCTATTTGCACCTCTCCTATTTGCAGTGGTTTTCACGTGACCTTTCCTGTCTTCTCCTATGTACTCCAGGACAGCCAGTAAATGCTGCTTTCACATGTACCTCTCCCACAGTGAACTATTTGTGTTTCTGTGGACCACCTCCTTTCTTGGGAGCACAGGGCTTCCTTGCAGCCCTCTGTTCTCTCCACCCAGCCAGCTCTGAGCATCTTCATCTTCTCTGTGGCATATCTCATTCCTGCCAATCTGGGGGGGGTCATCCCTGAAGATACTAGTGGGTAGATAGACTTTTTCATGACTATTACTTTTCTATTTTTTGAACCTTTTTCTTTTGAGGTTGTTAGTGGTAGGAATCTATAGGATTTTATAGTTTGTTGGGGCCAGCATTATTGAGAAACATTAATTCTTCTGGCTAGATGTAAAATACTTAAAGGAATGACACTGAATGGTAGTGCAATGAATTGGCCCTAAACTGTTACTGAAAATTTGTCCTGAATTTCTTCTTTCTTTCTATTTTTTTTTGGTCATATTTTAGAGGTTTTCCCATAAATACGGGGGAATTTAAAAGCAGTAGGTTGCTTGGGAAATTACTAAGCAACACAGAAACAGTGTTGTTCTGAATACAAACCAAGTAACTCAATGAGGAAAAAAGTTTCTGTAATATGCAAAGATAGCTGTAAGTAATGTCACAGAGGACAGAATTTTACAATGAATGACATTTGACTGACCAAATCTCCACTTATATGAACAAATACCACTTCACATAGTCTAGTAGAAATCAAAGGGTCACAGTATGGTTGAGGTTGAAAGGGACCCCTAGAAATCATCTGATCCAAACTCTAGAGCTGATTGTCCAGAAGGCTTTTGAGTAGCTCTAAGGATGGAGACTCCACTGTCTCTCTGGGCAGCCCATGTCAGTTCTCATTCACCAGTGCATCAGTGCATGCACTTACTTAGCCCAGCAGTTAATCCTCTGTTTTTGTCAGGATGCTCATGTTTTGTAGTGGAGGATAAAACGTAGTTAGAAAAATTGCATTTTGCATTGGAGGATGGATGAGAAGACAGAATAGAAAAGATATTCAGTATGCTTTTTTTCTTTTTCAGGGTCTTGAATACAGTACTCAAAAAATGTTTTTTTTTTCCATTATGATTCTGTTTTTTTGCAATAAACATAAATAATTACTATGACTTAATTTAAGTAAATTTGTCAAATAATGTTTATGACAGGAACATGAGACCAAATTTATATGTTAGCTTCAAGACCCTTTTTGGGATATAATTCAGGTACTGTGATAACAAAGAAAACATATGCAGAGGAAAAAATCTGAAGTTGAAGTCTAACTGAGACTAGGAATACAATCTACTCATGTATGTACCTAGCAGGAGAAGTATATGTGCCTTGGTGAAAATTGAACTTCCACAGGAAGGCTGAGATTGTTTTTTGAGTTTAGAATCTCAATTCTTGGCTTCCAAGCCTGACTCACACTATTTGGGTGTGTGGTCTGTTGCAGGCTGGCCTTACATCTGTGCTTGCAGTTGATTCTAAGTTGTTTCTCATGCACAGGTTTTAAAACAGAGAAGCTTGGGATTGTTTTGTAATATAATAACACTGTATTTCCTTTTAATTTCTTCCCTATCTAGTTTAATCTCAAGACTCTGAAAATACAATACACATGGCACAGATTGTAACATTCTTTCAGATGCTGTTAATTCTGTTACATCATAATTACATCTCATCTGATGATGGGGAAACAAGAGCAAGTAAGTCTTCCTTTTCATATTTCAGATAAGGGCAACTTCAAAGCATGCCTTGAATTTATAACATCTATTTTCAGGTCCACAGGTACACTGCTGTTGATAGTGATTTTTCTTCCAGTATCATTTTTCTGTTGGAAATATAAGTAAATTAAATATCTTATTTCTCCTTTAGGAAGGGAGTATCTTTATTTCGTTTTGTGTCTTGTAAAGCTACACTCTTGATTTAAACTTGTGTCTTGAGTGTTTATATTTTCCTTTCTTCAGAAGTTGTGTTTTGAATATCTTAATAGTATGAGATATAATACTATGTGAGAAGCAAAGAAGAAAAATGTAGCTTCTGTGAGAGGAAGCTGAGATAACTGGGACATATTTTCTTGCATATTCTTCCAAATTATCATCTCAAACTCCACCAAACCAAGTTTCATACTCTAAATCTGGTTTATGGAAAAGAAAAGCAAAGTAGCTCTCTGAAAGATAGAGTGCCTGACTAAAAACAAGTGTGGAAAACTTTTCTCTGACTACAGTGATACTTTCAGGGTAGGTCTTTTTCCATCCAGTTTTGCTCTCACCCTAGCAGTTTTCAGTGTTTTCAGTGTTTTACAACAAACTCTATAGAATTCCTTGCCTAGAAAGTCATATTTTTTTCAAGCTATCAGCTCTTAATTACCAATTTAAATTACGCTGCATTGCAAAAACATCTCTCCAGCAAACTGGTCACTTGCTTTCAGGGAAGGTAAAATCTTGACCTGACCAGAAGTGTCTGTAGGCAGGTATCAGGACAAGGCAAAGCTCTCCTTCCTGTGGTGGAGCTGTAACTTTCACAAAACAGGAAGCACAGTAATACACAGCAACCCCCATGACCCTGCATGTCATGGGATAAAAATAATCTCTCTTAGTTTTGGGCACCTCCTTGGCACCTCATGTGTCATTTATTTGAGCTTTTTTCACAGCTGGTGAAAGATGAGTGCCTCCTCTGGAGAGTTATTCCCTCCATCTGAGGAAGTGCATGTAAGATGGAAAGGTCTGTCTTATGAAAATCCTTGTGTAGTTAGCAGTTTAGTCCAAAAGCTCCATTTAAAAGTGATGACATCTGTGAGAGCTGAATACACGCCTAAGTCATCATACAATACATTTTATTTGTTAAATTCTTATGTGATCTTATATTCTGGAGGTTGAGCTCATTCACTGAGCAGGTTTTTTTTCTACTAAAATCTGAACATGCTACCAGAAACATTCAATTGAGACTCAAGATTTTAAAATAACTAGTTCTGTAAGTGCCATGTAGCAGTATCACAAGTACATTAAACTGTAGTTATAATAGGAATGGATATTACTGCTGAATTCTGGAGTATTCAGAAAGTAGCCTTCCTCTGCAGTGTGCTTGGTTTGCTAACAAAAATGAGTTTTTATCTTTGTCATATCTGCAGACAAGGAGATATGGGAAAAAACAACATGTATTCCTCTTTGCTGATTGCATGAAATACAATTGCCAGCTAAGGAATTGAATTCCCAATTTTTTTCATAGTTGTTTCTGGCAATGATGTGAAAAACAGAAAATAGTATCATTTTCAGATATCAAGTAAGAACTGTGTGGTCTACAGAAAAAAATCTTGTTTTCTTTGATAAACAGCTGATTTTTATTTTTATTTCTTTTTAAATGGAATGTTTTTGTCAATATAGATTCTAATGCAAACAGTAATTGAAATGAAAAATATTCTTTTTTTTTGTTTTATTTTTTAGGTTGCAGAACTGCCCCAGCGGATTTAGTTTTTATCTTAGATGGGTCTTACAGTGTTGGCCCAGAAAACTTTGAAATAATCAAAAGCTGGCTTGTCAATATTACAAGAAATTTTGACATAGGGCCAAAGTTTATTCAAGTTGGAGTTGTGCAGTACAGTGATTACCCTGTACTTGAAATTCCTCTTGGAACTCATGAATCCACTGAGAATCTCATCAGGGAAATGGAGTCCATACACTACTTGGGAGGAAATACAAGAACAGGAAGAGCTATTCAGTTTTCCTTTGACCATCTTTTTGCAAAGTCTTCAAGATTTTTAACAAAAATAGCAGTTGTTCTTACTGATGGAAAGTCCCAAGATGAAGTCAAAGATGTAGCAGCAGAAGCAAGGAAAAATAAAATCACTTTGTTTGCTATTGGTGTTGGCTCAGAAATTGAGGAGGATGAGCTTAAAGCTATTGCTAACAAGCCTTCATCAACTTACGTATTTTATGTTGAAGATTATATTGCAATATCAAGAATTAAAGAAGTTATAAAGCAGAAACTCTGTGAAGGTAAGTAATTGATTATGAAATATTTTTGGTGTGCAGAAGGTAGTTCTCTACCCATATTTCCTTATTTCACAAGCAGAATGCATGATTAATGTAACCTAAGGCACTTGATAATTTATCCTATAATCTTTCATTTTGATCATATTTGTGGAACTCACTCCTGAAATGTTACTTTCTATGTTAAACAAAGACATATATTTTGGTAAGAGATGGTGCTTTAACACAGTTTGTGCTTAGTTTCAGTATGAAGCATTTTGTCCTAAGCAGCAATTTTTTTTCATTTATAGAGTTTGGAAACCCTAAAATATTTGTGCAATTCTCATAGTGCTGGAAATATAAGGCTTACTTTATCCTCTACCTAGGTGTGGCTGCCTCTCATCCACAACGTAGCATTTCTTCTTGAGGGCTGAGAGGATAGCCTGTCATTGCAAACAGGAGTTCTTCTGCTAGTATGTGCTGAAAAACCCAGAAGAAAGACTCTTGTCAAAAGTGCCTGGAACTGTTCTCATCTTTTTTAGAAGGATTTAGAGAAGAGTTAGCCAAGACCAACATTGTAAAGTGACCTTTTAGCTTTAGAATGCTAGCACGGTTACTGTATTGAGTTTTCTGATAACTTTGTAAAACATTGGCTTTCCCATATATATAAAAAAGAGCCAATTGCTTCTAAAACATGTCACACAGGAGTCTCCTACAAAGTGAGTATTTATCGGTGCTATTTTGTACATGGAATATTACCAAGAATTGATCCGAACCATATTTCAATTGTTCTGTATTTCTGCACTTACTAAGAATGAAAAATAGTTTTAATTTGCTCTCACTTTGAGTATGGACTTCATTGAAAAAATATAATGATACTTATATTGAGGATAATAGTGTTTATTTCTTGATAGATTTCTGAAAATCATAATAATTCCTTGTGGCTGATGTAGTGAGGTGGTCAGTCCAAAAATTAAATCAGCTAAGTGCAGATAAATTCTTTAATGAACTTCATGCTGAACTTTATTTCCCAAAATAAACACACTGTTTGCTTTAAATAAAGTTTAGAAGGGACATTATATTTCATCAAGATGGATTTTCTGCTTTCACTATTAACTAGTATCCTTTAAAATTCAACTGCGATATTTCTCATGATTCTTCCTTACAGCAGTAGTCTGTGAATGTTGACTACGTATACAAAAGTGTGCATACTATTATACTTTAAGTGACCCTTTGCTTCCGCACTCTTATGTTGCACTCTTCCTTCACATTAACATTGAGATACCTCTTTCAAGGAGTGGTAAGAGACACTTGGCAGTTTCATTTGTAACTGCAATGTCTTTAGTAGGTAAACTGAAAGACTAATAAACTGGAAATGTTATATCTGAGCAGTGGATTATTTTATTAATGTTGTTAGGATTCACATTTGACTCTGGGAGAGGAAGTTCAGTGAGGGCAAAGCAGCTGTGATTTGGTTGTGATCAACCACAGAAACTGCCTGAAAACTTTTCAATTCTCTCTTTATTGTCTTTGTTTTAGTATCTAAGAAAATGCTAACCTTTACTCTATGGCATTTTAGACTTTGTTGTTATATGAACATAGATGTAAGAACATACAGGCAGTATTTCCTTTCTGGAAAGGGGAGACAGAGGTTTGGTGCTTTGTGTAGTGAGTAGTGCTATGAGCGACCTTGTGAATGGAGGGGTTTTGTGCGAGATCACTTTTGGGATCTCTAGTATTCATTTTAAGAGTATGGCAGGGTGAAAAAACTTGCTGAACCTGTCATTCAGAAAGGACAATGTGTCTAAAATAATCCACAAATATTTAAAACACATTTAATATTCTGGAAATTTAATGTCCCTGTAGTATTAATATACTCTAGCAAAAATATAGAATGCATTTAAAAGCAGTGCAGACCTCAGGAAAGTCTAGAGGATGTTGAGGAAAGTTTCTTTATGCTAGCTAATGGGATTTAATCACAGAATCACATAATTGTAGGGGCTGGAAGGGATCTCCAAGGATCATGGAGTCCAACCCCCTTGCCAGAGCAGGACTAAAACTAGGGCAGATCACTCAGAGATGCATCCAGACAGGTCTTGAAAGTCTCCAGAGAAGGAGGCTCCACAGCTTCTCTGGGGAGCCTATTCCAGTGCTCTGTAACCCTTACAGTAAAGAAGTTCTTCCTCATGTTGAGGTGGAACTTCCTGTACTAACTGGCTCAGTTAGTTATCAAAATAGTCCTGTCAGACGATGATCCAGAAGATCAAAAATATAGCTACCATACTAGGAATGATTTTATGTAATTCTTCAATGTGCCATTGGAAATAAAGAGTAGTTTCTTAATGTGTAATTGTATTATATTGGCATGGAATATTTACTCTGGAATTATCACAGTATCACAGGGTGTCAGGGGCTGGAAGGGACCTTGGAGATCTTCAAGTCCAACCCCCCTGACGGAGCAGGATCATATAATCTAGCACAGGTCACAAAGGAACGCATCCAGGTGGCTTTTGAAAATCTCCAGAGAAGGAGACTCCACAACCTCTCTGGGCAGCCTGTTCCAGTGCTCTGTGACCCTTACAGTAAAGAAGTTCCTCCTCAGGTTAAGGTAGAACCTCCTGTGCTCCAGGTGCTTACATCCATTCCCCTGTGTCCTATCTCAGGGCACAAGTGAGAAGAGGCTGTCCCTTTCCTCTTGACGCTCAGCCCTCATATATTTATGAACATTGATCAAATCCCCTCTCAGTCTTCTCTTCTCCAGACTGAAGAGCCCCAAGTGTCTCAGCCTTTCCTCATAAGGCATGTGTTCCAATCCCTTAATCTTCCCCGTAGCGCTTTGTTGGACTCTCTCAAGCAGATCCCTGTCTCTCTTGAACTGGGGAGCCCAGAACTGGACGCGGTACTCTAGGTGAGGTCTCACCAGTGCAGAGTAGAGGGGGAGCAGAACCTCCCTTGATCTGCTGGACATGCTCTTCTTAATGTACCCCAAGATACCATTGGCCTTCCTGGCCACAAGGGCACATTGCTGTCCCATGGAGAACTTCTTGTCTACAATGAATTGATCTTCTCACATAAAGTAATCCTATTTCTGCATTTATTTTTTGATTTTACACCAAGTTTCTATTATTGCATCCATAAGAGATTTTTGCATTAATTTTCTTGTCAGTGTTTATGATTATCTGTAATCTGTATTAATGGCAAAATGACCATTATTCATCTTTGAAAGAAATGAGTTTAGAAGATGTTTCCATTATAACATTACACAGCAAAGAAACCTGAAAAAATAAAGTGTTATTACTCTTACTTAATATCACAAGTATGTTGACTTAAATCCTGCATCTATGTTTTGAGAAGAATGAGAAGGAAATTTGTGCTGGACTTTGTATTTCTTTTTTTTTTTTTTTCCCCCTCTTTAGTTTCACAAATGTAGGAAGAAAGTTCTTGCAATTCTTTCTTACAGAACCAGACAGATAACTTTTAATACATTTTTAATTTGGGAGTCAGGTGACGTTTTGCTGTGGAGAGGAAAAGAAAACTAACAGGAATTTATGTGGCTTCTTGCTGCTGTCCCAAGTACCTGTGGCATGTCACATTAGGATGGATTGTCCTTCCCCACCACAGATAGTTTGTGCAGACACTTAGTTGAATTTTCTTAAGGGTTTATATATACTGCCTCCCCCATCAGAATGAGGTAGCTTCTGGTTAGAAAGAGAAGCTGTGCGTTGTTGCTCATATTACAAAGAGAAGCCAGTCTAGACTGTTGAGCTGATAATTCCCTGGCACTGAGACATGCATTTTCTAGCCCATGGCTGGTCCAGATGGATGTGAGAGAATTCTCCCCCCCTTCCTTGGTATGTATTCATAACCTCTCTCTTTTTCTGAAGAAACAATGGGAAATGAATGATAACAATTTATTTATTGTAAATAGTTTAATATAATTTTAATAGAAGAAAAAGTTGTTTAATTTCTTTCATTGATTTATTACTCTAATACAATGTTGGCTTTTAGCATTAAATTCCGCTATGCTGTGTCACTTTTTTTTTTTACGTCCACTGCTTAGTATTGTTTTTTTAATAAAGATAAATAAACAGAAATAATATTCATCTAACTTCAGTTTCCACAGAAAAGGTATCACATGATATTTAAGAATACCTTCAAGCCGATTTCAGTCTAAGAGACAAAGAAGATCAGAGTACATTTTGAGCAAAAGAAGATGAAAAAAGTAGTTGTAGATAATTCTACTTTTGTCCATTTTCAATCCATCTTTATAGTTGGGAAGGATGCTGAATTAATCCAAATTGTTTGTGCATCATGAAAATTAACACCTATAATTTTGTAGCATTTCAAAACCATACAATTTTATATATTAAAATCAATATTTTTATTAGATATTTTAATAACTTTTAAGTACAATTAGTGACGATTCAAAATAGTATGTGAATGTAATTGCAGTAAAGTATGACATGTCAGTATTCTTGCTTCATGGCTCTGAGGATTCTGCATGTCACTTCTCTCATATTTAACTGTCTGTTCTCAATTCTCTTTTTATTTCTTGAAAGGCAGCTACAAAAACATAGGTGTGAGTATTGTTTTTGAAAGTTTTAAGTTATATTTTGAACTATACTTGCATTTATTACTTCACAGAATCAGTTTGTCCGACAAGAATTCCTGTGGCAGCTCGAGATGAAAAAGGATTTGACATTCTTGTAGGATTAGGTGTGAAGAAAAAGGTTAAAAAGAGAATTCAAATACCAACTACTAATGCAAAAGCTTATGAAGTAACCTCACGTGTTGACCTGTCAGAATTGACAAGGTATTTAAATTAATAAATACACTTCTAAATTTAGGAAGACTTTTTTTTGTTGTTGTTTGCTTAAAGTGAGAGTTATTTTAAGACTCATACAAATGTTCATACATTATGTTTTTTCTTCCCCCCCTTATTTAGGAACGTGTTTCCAGAAGGTCTTCCTCCATCCTATGTGTTTGTTTCCACTCAAAGATTTAAAGTAAAAAAGACATGGGATTTGTGGAGAATTCTAAGTCTGGATAAGAGACCACAGATAGCAGTCACTGTTAATGGAGAAGAGAAAACATTATCATTCGCTACAACAAGTTTAATAAATGGCACACAAGTTATTACTTTTGCTTCACCTCGTGTAAAGGTAAGAAGTCATCATCATGCTGGAATACTCATTTAAGTACACATAATTCCTTAATTTTTTTTTCAAAGGCATTATTTTTGGCTGCTTAGGCATTTAAAAATAGGTGTGATGTGCTTCACCAATGTTTCCAGAGTGTTTCCAGTGGTCAGCACTGCAAATGATGTGCATGTGCTTTCTACTTCATAGTTTCCAGCAGGTAATTGTGAAGATCACAGAGACTGACTTTTCACACAGCTCTTTGCTTAATATGCTGGGAAGTACTTTCTGTCTTTTATACAGAGACTAGAAAATGTGAAAGAAAATAGTCCATTTTTTAGAGAGGGTTTTTGTTAAGTGTCTAAATTCCTTGAAAATACATAATGACTGAAGTTCCTTTCTTCTCCAGAGGAGTAAATAGCACCTTACAAGATCAGAGTTCAATCTGTAATTTTATAGTTATCTGTTGAATAAAAATTCCCTTAAGCTACTTATTTTTCTCACTGAAGGAGTTCCCCTCATTGTGCAAACCGATTTTTTTGTCTTCTACTGTAATCTGAAGGTTCTCTTTCAATCTTTTTTTTTCTGTAATTTTCAGTGAGATGTTGAAATCTTGTAAGAAAGATTGTCTTGGTTGCAGGTGAGATGGAGGGAAGGAAATTGACTGTCTCTATTGTTGCATTTGTAGCAGTACAGTAATATGCAGCCTAGAGATTCCCATTCAGGGAGTATTTAAGTGAACAAAGATGGATGCTTCAGCAAAGAAAGAGTGGGAGAGATTTTCTGCTGGCATGCTTTGTGGCCAAGGAGGTTCAACTCTTCTGGGAAATGGTGGCCTGTGTTCGAATCCTTACTCCAAATCAGGCTGAAGGAATTTGAAATATAAATCCTCAGACGAAGGAGGACTTCTATCCAAGAGAAGGTCTTTGCTCCTAAGTTTTTCCTAGGGAGAGATATTTTATTTTTCTGTTACTGGATGGAGTATTATACTTTTTCCTTCCAAGTTTCCTCTGTCTTTTTGTAATTCTTTGTAGGTGAATTATTTTTCTTCTTGATAAGAAGCAGTGTTAAACTTGTTTTACTGGAAATTTTTGCAAAGTTCCGTTACAAGTCAGTCTGAAAATTAGTATTTAATTGTTTCTGACAGCTACAGGGACAAATTAAACTTACTCTTGCAGTCCCAGGTATTCCTGAACTTCACCGTAAAAAGACAACTTCTGATTTTTTTTTTTGCATTTCTCCATGCTTGTGTTTTTTTTATGGAGAACAATACTTTTATGCCCTTTTTAGAGCTGGATGTCTCTAAACGCACTTTGAATGTCACTATGCTTTTGATGAACCTTTTTATTTAATAAACTGTTATGATAATTTATCACTTTCATTCATGAAAATGGAAATGTTATATGCTCTGTATGTTATTAAGTGAAGTAAGTTTAATTTCTGTTTCATATATAACACACTGAAAGATACATGTTTCAGTTTATTCTTATGTATACCAGTTTAGTGTGGGATGAATCTCTATTTAAAGCTTGGCTATATAAAAGATAACCATCTAGTCTAGGCTAGGTAGGCTATAAAGAGCTAGTTTGTTTATTTAAATTAGGTAGGCTATAAAGAGCTAGTTTGTTTATTTAAACTAATGGATAGGCTTGAGAATGCAGCATTTCTTTCCATGTTGAATTTCTTTTCTAATGTAAGTGACAGAAATACTTCTTTAAAGGTACCTCATTTTCTAGCACTTGTAGAACTATGTAGAGCTATTTGTTTAAACTAAATCTTAAGCTTTAGAAACCTGAGGTTTTGTGAGATTGTGATTTTAACATTTGTTTTATTCATTGCAATACTGTGATTCTTTCTGCCAATATCATGTTGTCTTTAAGATTATTTTTTTCATAAGATTTTTTTTTTCGTAAGACATTAAGTAGAAAGACTTTCAAGCACCGGTTTGTTTAAGATTTAAGATCTGAAGTGTTTGAGACATTACACCACTGCTGAAGAAAAGTCTGGCTTTGTCTTTTTAGCAGATACAGGTCTGAGCATGTTTAATATCTTAGACTGAAAAAAAATCTGTGAGTCATAAAATAATTTTGAAGTAGGGATTAATTATTACCAAATATCATCATCTTAATTATAATATTACTTTTTTGCCTATACAGTTTGCAATTTATTGTATGACAAACCTAGGAACATTGATCATCTCTAGGTGTTGAAGTGCAGTATTATTGTTACTTAACAATAAAAGATGTTTTGTTTTCTTCACTTTTCTTAGACATTGTTTGATGAAGGCTGGCATCAAATTCGTCTCTTAGTAACAGAAGACTTTGTAACATTGTATATAGATGACCAAGAAATTGAAATGAAGCCGTTACATCCTGTTTTAGGTATTTACATCAGTGGCCTAACCCAAATAGGAAAGTATTCTGGAAAGGAGGAAACTGTACAGGTAAGCATATGATGAAACCACAATAATTCAGAAATTTTACTCTAGGTTAACATTGCATTGGCATCTTCTGTTTTCATGAACTTACTCTTCTAATTTATTCTAAGCTGAAATGTAATATACAACATTTTAATATTTAAGATGGAATGTAATTGGTCTGGAGGACTCGGCACAACTGATACTGTTGGATGCTGAACTGGTCTCACTGATTTCAGGAGGCATTCATTGTTGCTGAAACACAAATTTGATACAACATGGTTGCCCAAATTTGGGAAACAGTGTCTCAAAGCATGGAATTTTCTCTGTGCTTATAATTTCCTTCTATGAGTGCATGTGTTATGCTGGTAAGAGAGTGAGAGAATAAAATTTTGATGAAGTTTCTTTATCATCACTAGCTGCTAGAAAAGTACAAGCTGTATCAACTCTGTTTGTGTTGTACTGCCAATATTTGATACTTAGATTGCTGCTGTTTGATTCTGCTGTGGTGAAACCCTCCCCTGAAAACCCTGTACCAAGATTCATTCATTTAAGCAATATTAAAGTACTTTTGCCTTCAGCTCTTTGCAGACACCAAAAAACTGATTAAAACTTCAGACTGTGTCAGTAAAGCCTGCCTAGGCCAGTGGTGAAGACTCTTACATTGACAGTGTTCCAGATGTTGTCTAAATAGGTTATTTCTTTATATTTATAGCAATGTGGTAACGACAGTACTAATTAGACTGATAGTAATAGAAACAATACTAAGAAATATTTAATGACATAAGTAGATGATAATTTTAGTTATTTTGAAAGCTATGCTTTTTTTGTACTCTTAATTTCATGATCCTTACTGCTCCTATTAAAATATATTAATGTGTTTTGCATCGCATCATCATCAATCTCTCTTTTTAGATATCTTTATTCAGTTAATCCTGATTTTTGTCTATTTGTAGCCAGGCTTCAGTTCTATTAATTTTATTTTCTAAAAGTGTACATGGAGACTTGGATTGAACACTGTGTGTGTGACACAGCATTTCTGTTGATCACACTGTCCATATACTAAAGTACTCCTTTCAAAAACTACTGAATGTTTGACCCGGATTTCTGATAGGACTTCAAGCACTTCTTGTGAGGAAAGTAGAGATTTCAGATTTGTGATCCACTGTCTCTTGCATTTTCTTTGTTGGTGCAAGATTATCCCATTTTTATAGTTTTGTGCATTCTAGGATTAGTGGGTTAGTTGGTGGTTGTTGTTGTGTCTTGTTTTTTCCCCTTAGGTCACTACAGAAAAGGGACTTTAATAAATTCCCAGTAATAAAGAATATATTCTGTAATAGATTCCCAGTAATACAGAATACGTTCTGCAAAGCATTAACTGTCAAACTTTGCCAGGATATTTGTATTTAAGCTACAATTATAGATAAATATTTTCATGAATCTGCATACTGCCTTTCAGTGAAAAGGTATTTTGAAATCTTTTATGAAAGATATCAGTTGGAGTTGAGCACAAAGTGTGATACAAGAATCTTCTTCAGACATTCTTTGGTGAATTTTCTGTGCCCTTATTCAGATGTGTTCTAGTGATATTTTGCAAGTGTTCTCAATTCAATTAGGATCTTACTGGCTCAAGTGTTTTCCAGTATAGCTATGATAAACTTACATACATCAGTGCTGTGAGTGATAGACATTTAAAATTTGAAAACACATATAGCTAGGCATGATATTAACAGACTTGGTTATCTGTGCTTTCTTCCCCTGCTAGCCCAATTTATAGTCTGAGATTTCAAGTAAGTGTAATGTTTTTTTTTTCTCTTTGCAGTCATGATAGTTAATGCTAGAAAAAATTACTTCAGTGGTTCAATTTTTCTATAGTATAGTGACAGAATAGAATGGCACAAACTTTTGCTTACCTGGTGCCAGTGTTTTTATTGGTTACTTTCTGAAGAATCAGTGAATCATAGGGGTTGGAAGTGACCCTCTGGAGATCATTGAGTCCCCTGCTAAAGCAGATTCATCTCAAGCAGGCTGCACAGGAATGTGCCCAGGTGGGTTTTGAGTATCTTCCTCATAGAAGGAGACTCCACAACCCCTCTGGGCAGCCTGTCACCCTCATCTTCATATGGACGTTACTGTGTTTCAGTTTTTGCCCATTGCTCCTTTTCCTGTCACTGGCATCACTGAAAAGAGCCTGTCCCTGTCTTGTCACCTGCCCTTTAGATATTCATAAGCATTGATAAGATCCCCTCTCAGTCTTCTCACAGGCTGAACAGCTCCAGGTTTCTCAGCCTTTCCACGTAAGAGAGATGCTCCAGTCCCCTCATCATTTTTGTAGCCTTTTGCTGGACTCTCTGCACATAGTTCCTTGTCTCTCTTGAACAGGGAAGCCCAGTACTGAACACAGTACTCCAGATGCGGCCTTATCAGGGCAGAATAGATGGAGGCAACCTCTCTCGACTTGCTGATCACACTCTTTATGCTCCCGAGGATACCATTGGCCTTCTTGGCCACAAGGGCACATTGCTGGCTCACGGTTAACTTATCGTCCACCAGGACTCCCAGGTCCTTCTCCACAGAGTTACTTTCCCCTAACATGTACCGATGCATGGGGTTATTCCTCCGCTGGTGCAGAACTCTACACTTGCCTTTGTTGAATTTCATGAGGTTCCCTCTGCCCAACTCTCCAGCCTATCCAGGTGTTGCTGAATGGCAGCACAGCCTTCTGGTGTTATCAGCCACTCCTCACAGTTTTGTATCATCAGCAAACTTGCTGAGGGTACACTCTGTCCCTTCACCCAGGCTGTTGATGAGCAAGACTGGACATTGACCCCTGGGCAACAGGCATCCAACTAGACCCTGCACCACTGTTATACAGCTAAACTTAATCCAGATTCGTTCAAGCATCAGGGGTGCCTTCTGATGCTTCAACAAAATTTAGTAATCTTACATCTATTAGAGACAGGTCAGTGTAGAAACATCTTCCCAGGACTGTTAAGGTAGAAAGGAAAAGGTTGTTTTTACCTTTGCTGTTGTAACTTGCTTCCTGGTGATACTGGCAGCCAGAGTATTTCATGCTCTCAGCGTTTGGATTTATTGTCAAGGCTTAAGGACAGTGATTTCTGTAACTTTAGAAAATAAAATGTTGGATTAATTATTTTTTCTTTAAATAATTCTGTTACAGGCTGTTTAATTGGTTACGTGTATTGATCACTGTGAGCAGCCTGAGTAAAAATGTTTTTGCTTTGTTGGTTTTTAGCTGTACAGGAAATACAGAGCTTCCAGTTTCTCTTGCTTTTTAATATTTTGTTATTTTTTTAAACTTGTGGAAGATAGTTTAAACTATATTGTTATATAATAACTTAATGTCAGGCTATTAGCACTTCCTCTTAAATCGTCTTTTATGTTTTGAATTATAGTTTGATATACAAAAACTGCGAATCTACTGTGACCCAGAGCAAAATAATCGAGAAACAGTCTGTGAGATCCCGGGATTTGTGAGTATGATACATGAAATTTTGAGGACTACTTGGTGTTTTTTACCATTCACTGTTTAAAGCTGACTCAAGGAATTCTTAAAATTAGTAATACTACCTTTATTCAGCTGGTGCAAACAAATGCTTTTTACTTGTGCAATATCAAGTGATACTGAACTTGTCTGTTTTCAGCCTTATTTTTCCGCAAATGTATCTTAAAGGTTTTGGGTTTTTAGTTTGTATGTTTGATGGTGGAAATATGACAGCAGTATAGAAGAATCTCAAATCTTCTGTTACAGGTTAAGATTTTTAACATTATAAATTAGTAAAACTACTAGATCACAGCGGTGTAAAATACTTTAAGTATTACTTTATCATTTATTGGATATACTTCTTGCTACTGGTCAGGTCATTTAATCTCTGAAATTTTTGTACATAATCAACAAACCTGTATTTTAAAATCAGAAATATCTGTGCTGATGGCTGTGTTAAATATCCCATTAGCTGAAATACTTCCAAAATATCATGAAGTATGTTATAGATAAAACAAAAATAAAAACCCATATAGAATTTCACAATTCATGTACATAATTATGACGTTTAGGGGATCCTTTGACCCTCTCTTTGCCTATTTATTTAGAGTTAATTATGCAATGAAATGTAAACCACATGCAAACAGATTTGGAAATAATTTGTGACACAGTTGGAGCCAGATTTTTCAAAAACATTCACCTTCCATCTCAAAATATAAGTAAGAGATTTTATATGTACAGCTTACTTCAAAGTTTCCTCCTTTGTTGTCTAAAACAAACTGAGCTAAAGATAATCGGCCACCAGTGTGTAGTATGTAAATCCATTTTTCACATTGTGATTTGGTTTAGTAATAGAACCTTTTTTTTGCCAGTTTGACAATAGAATCTGGGAATCTTCAACATCTAGATATTTTATTTTCATGTTGGACTTGCACAGAGATCCAGCTAGTCTGTTTTTCTTCTGTTATTTGTGGCCAGTGTGTCTGTTGTAATCAGTACCCTTATTAGGGCTTTCTCAAAACAAAAAGCTTTTATTTAAGCAATGAGTAGGTGGCTGGATTATTAGCTGTTCTGAAGTCTGACTGTGTATGTTAAGAACTAGTGGGTTCAGGAGCCTTTTTTGCAAAGTTAGCTTTAAATCTTGAAGTAAGGACATGTATAGTAAACAAATTAAAAACCTTTTGCATAAATAAAACAAACACTACATAGTCCATCATATCTTGTGTTCGCTGTGATTTGGCAAGAAGTCCAGGCAAAAAGATTGCTCTTTGACAGTTTAATTTCAGTTGCTGTTGTTGTAAATTAATTTGGGACTTTATGATGAAATTCTGGACTCCTTCAGAAATTAAAAATGTTGGGTGGTCTCCAGGGAGGAATATGCGGTTTGAGGTTGTGTCATAGCTCCTGAACTGTATGTTTTAATTACAACCTGAATTCATGTTCTTTCCTGGAGATACCTAGCTACCTAATAATTTTAAGATCCCTCTATGATCCATGGAGAAGGATACCTCTCTAGAGATTGCCTAAGATAAAAATTTAATACAGAGGAAGGTGTCTCTCTCCACAGACAGTGTATGAAGTCTGTGTGACTGTGTGCATTAGAAAATATGTGCACACAGATTGAGGCTCATGGTGGTTGCTAAAGAAATTCATTAAGAAAACTGCATGGTTAATATGCTGAAATATCTGGGGATGGATTGTTGTGTGGTGTTGCAGATACTGGGAAACTCAGTTCAATTGATAGTAGAGTCTAAAGCAGTCACATAGGAAAGTGAGAAAATGCCAGCCTTGTCTCTGTGCTGCTGTGTGTTTTCCCAGATGCTGGATTCAGGCAGAGATCAAAGATTTTAGAAATATTTGGATACATTTTATGACATGAATGAATAAACAGAGGGCTTTTTTGATGAGAAATAACTCCTAGAAAAGGTTTGACCCAAATGTAAACATCTACCATATAAATACTTGCATGTTTCAGTATTAAGTCTAGTTTTGTCATTATCTTATAAAAATTGCTACTGGTATGTCCTGTTGAAAGACCTTTAAACAAAATTTATTAAATATTCATATGCATTGATAGCAGCCACACAAAAGTCTCTGAAAGTCTAAAATTTTTATTTTTTTAATTCCTTCACAGGTACATCCCTAAATTTATGATTTGGTTTTGGTAGTGTTAACAAATGAGTGGATTTTGCTTATTACAGATATTGCTCTACTCTTAAAATGTGTTTCTTCTTGTTTCAGAATGGAGAGGTAGGCTCAATCCTAAACTGCTCAAACTCAGTTTAAGGTAGTATTTGACTTTATATAAACTTATTATTCTAGGGAATATGCACGTTGTTTTGAAAAGTGAGCAGAGGTTTGCTAAGCTGGATTTCCATTAATTGAACTCTAGTCAATAGGCAAATTAAAAATCAGTTTTTGAAGAAACCCTCATTTGTTACAATAATAATAGGCTTGTTTTATTTTTTTCCCTGTTCAATTCAATTGCTCTTATTTGCAGGGCTGCATGCTGCTGCAAAGTGAATGGGTATGTGCACAGTCAGGTAGCTGTTACCTGCACCATGCTAATGGGAACTCCCTGAAGGGTAGCTTTTCTGGACACTTAATATGATAGCTTCCTTGTAACTCCACTTGGTACCACAGCAAAGGAAATGTGGATTTGTTCTTTGATCAGTCATCTGACCCTGAGAAAGGATTAGATTTAGAGAACATTTTTTGAAGTTTGTATTATTTTAGAAAGTGTGGGTAAAATGTTATAGAAAATGTATTGGATAATAAATACAAAATCTGATTTTTTTTATATCTTGGATTCTTACATTTTTACCTTTCCATAGCTCTGAGAATTTGCTGGATGAAAAGAATTCATGGACTGTATCTTCAGCATATAGATCTAGTACAGGAACACCTACATTTTAGGTGCCTGACCTTGGGCAAATGAACTTGATCTAGAAGCTCCCCACTTGCCTGCCTTGGTAAAACTCTTGAGGTTTCATGTGGTCTCAACAGTGACAAGGAAATACCTAAAAAAAAAAACCCAAACAGTCTAGAGGGTGATCATTTGCCAAGGTTTAGTGATACCACTGTTTTTATAGGGAGAATAGTTTGAAGAAGTCAACTAATGGTCTTTGAGGGTGAGGCACCCTAGGAGCCAGGACTTGAAACTTGTAGGAGGTGGTGGTAGCAGCCATGCTCACCCTCTCATCAACTGGCTTCAAAGCTAGGACACATGACCAGAAGGCAGACTTGAGCTTTACATCCTTTTCAGGCTTGCTACACATGATAGCATGCCAATCAATTGTGGTCATTATGCTACACATAATATTTATTAGATTATTTTTTTTACAAACTTTAATTAAATATTTATATTTAATAATTGATCACACTTCAAAGGATTAATATCAGTTAGTTTAGGAGAAGAGTTTTGTATGTTGCCAGATTTAAAATTATAAGACTATATGACAGAGTATTTGTGGAAAAACAAGTCGAGTTTCAGATACCAGTCCAGTATCGGTACTCAATTTTTTTACTTATTTTTATTCTGGGTAAGATGGTGAATTCATGCCTGAGAATAGTTGGAGGGCAGTATTCGTGTAAGCAGAAGTTCCAACTGAACAAAGGAGTGAAAGCCAGGACCTGTGCAATCTAAGGAAAGTCACATAATATTATGATATGTCTGTTGAATGCTTCTAGCACGTGTATTGATGGCTGGTTTCACTCTTGGTAGTGCATGAATGGTCCTAGTGATGTAGGCTCAACTCCTGCACCCTGCATATGCCCACCAGGAAAACAAGGACCTCCAGGCCCCAAAGTAAGTTTCCACTCTGTCTTTTTTTTTTTTTTTTTTTCTTTCCAAATCTTATGTCAGACAGTCATAGTCAGGCAGATTGAAAAAGTAGGGGACAAGTTATCCTAGTTCTGGTTTCTAGTTCATGAATATAGTGATTAAGATCCTCAGGGCTGTGGTTTGATACTATAACTTGTAATAACACAAGTTCTTTTATTTTTTAAGAAAAATACTCATGGATATAAAATTGTGTTTCCTTGTTAGTCTTCAGCAAATGATCTTGCACTGTTCATAGTTTGATAATTAAATTGTTTGCTAATAAAAGTCTTTTAACTGAGAAGTTATTTTTCTTCTTTGTTAAAGAATAGTCCATTCTTTAAGCTTACTGGGAGAGTTCCACCTTAGCTGTTCTGCTGGCCTCCCTTGAGTGTTGGTGAAGGATTAAAAAGAGAACCATATTTGAGTCTCAGATGTCCAACGTTGAAACTCAAACCCCTAATATTTTTATGTAGTACCTGTCTCAGTCACTGTGCTAAGCAGTGCGTTCTCAGTTACTAGCTTTGCTTAAAAAGGTAGATGAGAAAACCCCAAAGTGCCTGTCTTTCCTTAAGCAAATGATTAAAAAACTTTACTCACATTATGTAAGTAGTTAACAGTCTGCTGCAGCTACCTCAAGGCAAAGCAATTTTTGCTAAAATGGTAAGGGTTTCTAATCAGGGGATGGGAATCCACAAGATGGAGATTGTTATTATTTCATATAATGGAATTTTTGCAGTCTTCTACCACCCCCCAGCATATTGGAGGAAAAAGAGAAAGAGAAAAAAGCATTTATAATTTTAAAAATATTGAAAGCCACATCCTATAAAGTGTAAAGGAATATGAAATGTCTAGACAAAATCTATACAATTTTGTCTAGATCTCTGCTTCATGTGCAGTCTTTTAACTGTGTTGCAGAATAAAATATGTTTATGGATAGCTGAGTAATACAGATGATAAGATTGTGCAGAAAATTAAGCCAATTTAAGATTGTGTAGGTCATGTAAGATAACATATTTCTTAATTTTTGAATACTGGACTTTGGACCCATATAAATGTAAACGTAATTTTTGTTTGCGATATTTATAGAGTACAATAAGATTAATTAAATTAAAACAATATAAAAATTCAAATAACTGATATATTAACCTTTTCAAGTTCAAGGCAGAAAATTTCATTGTTTAGATAGTATGTTTGAAAGTAAATTTATTTTTGCTCAAATCTCAAACCTAGACTTCTAAATTTGGACATCAATAATTCCGGATTAAAAATTGTTAAATTTAGCAAATTATAACTGTTAGGCTTTTCTAAAGAGACATTATTCTATATCCTTTCAAATTTAGTTCAGCATAACATTTCTGTGGTTTACATGTGAAAAGGCACTTTTTGATGGTCGTGCTGAAAGCTGTTTTTCTATTTCCCTCCTAATGTGTCCCTGTCTATAACAATTCTGCAGTTATAACTGACTCACAGGTCTGTTGGTGGGTCAGACAGAAGAAAGTGGTACCTGCCTAACACCCCCAAAGAAGTCAAATGTTTTTATAGATCAGGTGTTACTGGATTTTGATGTTTCTGATCACGTCTGTTATAGTAAAATAAAAAAAAAAGAACTTTAATAAAGTAGGAGGATATATTGGATAAGAAGTTAATTTGCTCCTTTCTCACCATAAACATGAAGCGTGGGGAACTGACTTTTCTTTAACATGGTCATAACAGAGGTTATCAAAATAATTGCAAAGGCCTTATAAGAAAAAATCTTGAAGAATGTCTTTTTTTAGAACAGCAGTAACTGTGTGAAGAAGAGCTTAGTATTCAGCAGATTTTAATCCTGGCTCCTGCCAGTTTTCTTCAGAGTAGAACTACTACATTAACAAGGTTTAAATAAAGGTTTTTTCATCCATTTGATGAAGAGTGTTATTATTTCTATTGACTAAGATATTAAAAAGCTTGAAAGCATTTGAGATGATGGGCCAGACTTGTGCTGTAATTGAGCATGGGCTCACTTCTTCACATCCTGCACAAAAAGATAGGAAGAATTTTCCTAGGAGGGTATTGCATGTTGAGTTCTTTTTTGCTGTAGGAATTACTCCTCAATAGCAGGAATCTGGGCCTGCAGCCACTATTTAGTGAAATGTATTAGGGTTAAGGTTTCTCAGTGCTAATTTTAATATGCACTTTCATATTTTTGTGCATTAACATACTGCTTTTCCATAGGGTGATCCTGGGCAGCCTGGGAATCATGGTTATCCTGGTCAGCCTGGTCCAGATGGTAAGCCTGTGAGTACTAAAACTTAGTCATATATTGTAAATGCAAATCTAACAGGAGGAAAAACATGTACCACTTATATCAGATTTTCAAATATAGATGATTTTGTCTCCATTCTTTAAAATGGTGAATGTCACTTAAGTGCTAGCTGAATGTAACAATTCTATGAATATGTAAATCATAATATTTGAAGCTAAAATATTGTCAGTATGATAGCATGAGTTAGGCAATGTTGTAATGCAGAGAACAGACTGAGAGCTCCTGTTGGTGTTTGCATCATTTTGCAGTAGATATCACCTTCTGACCTTCAATCCTTGCTGCTTAAGAATTTTTGCATTAGAAAGCACTTCAGAGCAGCTACAATCCTGTCTTTGTTTTAGGGATTGCTTCTCATGTTTAAATTTGGTTCGCTTAATTTCTTTCTAGGCTGTCTCAAGTAGTCCATCAAAATATGTATATATGCATATAAAACATTAAAAGTATAGATATTTTGCAGTTCTAAAGTTTATTTTGTAGAACATATATCATAGAATTATCTGTATTTTTCTCTTACCCTAGATTTTACTTTTTAAGCTCTCATTCCATTAGTATGATAAAGACTGAAAGTAGATTAATAGCATGTCCCTAAACCAAAAATTACAGATTGGCAATGGAACATCTACTCTCATGGTTAATGTTTTTCATTGTAATAAAATATAATAAATATATAAAAATATCTTGAGGTTCTATTAAAAAATATATTAGATCTCAGAACCTAATTTGAAGCCGCTAAGATACTGACAACCAAGCTTCTCTGAGTAAGGTTTCCACAGAATCACAGAATTGTTCAGGTTGGAAAAGACCTTCAAGATCTTTGAGTCCAACCTCAACCTAACCCTACTACCCTAACTCTAACAACCCACCGCTAAACCGTGTTCCTGAGCACCACATCAAAATGATTTTTAAACACAATCAGTGATGGTGACTAAACCACTTATCTGGGGAGTCTGTTCCAGTGCTAAACAACCCTTTCTGGAAAGAAGTTTTTTCCTGATATCCAACCTAAATCTACCCTGGTGCATTTCTCCTTGTCCTATTGCTTGTTATTTGTTACTTGTTACCACTCTTGCTACAGCCTCCTTACAGGTATCTGTAGAGAGCAATGAGGTCTCCCCTCAGCCTCCTCTTCCCCAGACTAAACAACCCCAGCTCCCTCAGTTGCTCCTCATAGGGTATGTTTTCCAAACCCTTCACCAGCCTTGTTGTCCTCTTTGGACCTGCTTCAATACCTCAATCTCCCTTCTGTATTGAGGTGCCCAAAACTGAACACAGGACTCAAGGCGGGGCCTCACCAGTGCTGAGTACAGGGAAACGAGTACTTCCCTGGTTCTACTGGTCACACAATTTCTGATACAAGCCAGGATGCCATTGGCCTTCTTGGTCCCCTGGGCACACTGTTGGCTCATATTCAACTGATTGTCAATCAATACACCAAGGTCCTTTTCTGCCAGGCAGCTTTCCAGCCACTCTTCCCTGTGATTGTTGTGACCAAAATGTGGGACCTAACACTTGGCCATGTTGAAACTCATACAGTTGGCCTTGGCCTATCAATCCAGTCTATACAGATCCCTCTGTAGTACCTTATTACCCTCCAGCAGATCAACACTCCCTCCCAGCTTGGTGTCATCTGCGAACTTACTGAGGGTGCATTCAATCCCCATGNTTTCCTGATATCCAACCTAAATCTACCCTGGTGCATTTCTCCTTGTCCTATTGCTTGTTATTTGTTACTTGTTACCACTCTTGCTACAGCCTCCTTACAGGTANTTCAATCCCCATGAAGACCATTGATAAAGATGTTAAACAGGAGTGGCCCCAGTACTGAGCCCTGGGGAACACCACTTGTGGGTGGTTGCCAACTGGATTTAACTCTGTTGACCATAGCTCTTTGGGCCTGGCCATCCAGCCAGTGTTTCACCTAGCAGAGTATATGCCTGTCCAAGACATGGGCAGCCACCTTATCCATGAGGATGTTGTGTTGTGTCCTTGAGTTGTGTCCTTGAGTTGTGGTGGTGTTTTGTTAAGAGCCTGCAGTCTCTGTGTCACTGAAGTGGTGGTGTGCATGTGCCTCTGATGTGTTAGGAGAAGACAGGCCAAAAACCTGGGTAGTTTGACCATCCGTATTTTCTATGAATGTGGCCTTTGATGTTGCTTGCTATTCTCTAGAAGCTATTTTATTTATGTTAAAAAAATAAAAATGGAAAGGTAAAAGACAGTTGTGAGCATTTAAAATAATTTTATTCTGAAAAGCGAGTTATTTATCTGCTTGGTTACCAAAAGCAGGAAAAGTGCATGCATATACTAAAAATTTTTAATTCATTGTAGTGTTTCATTCTGATTGGGAGGACTAAATTTTACGGTTGAGCCCTTGTGTTCTGGTGTTGTTTTGAAATCTCCAGATTGAATTAGAAGAGAAGGTAAACATCATACCTTGAAATCCACAAAATACAGCTAGGGAGGAGTCCAAATATTGTTGAGAATTAAAAAATGAAGATGATGTCCCGAAACATTAGAAAATATAAGTGGATGACTGCAGAGAAGACAAAATCATTTATGAAAGAAACATTGGATTATGGACTGAGGAACTAATAGTCAGTGGGTTTGGTTAAGACTTAGAAGGGATATTTAGTTATTTTGGGCCATTTTTGTCCACACTTTACAATCTAGAGAGACTTCAGAGAACAGCAACAAACAGCAGGATTGGAACTTTCCACTTCACCCTTTTAGTAATTTTTCTGTCCTGTGGAAAGGTTTATGAAAATACTACCGCTAATCACAAGTATTTCCCAAATCTGTCCTTGCTTATCAATTTTAGTACCTCTAGCATATTATTACTACTAAGGAGGCACTACCCAACAAATTTGATGGCTTCATAAAATCACCTAAATTTCTATTTTTGTTAAGAATTTTTGATATTATTAATGTATTTCATTTCTATGTCAGCTACAGATAGAAACAGTGAGATTTCTACTTACTTGGAAGTGTGACTGCAATAAGGTTAATAAATATTACCAGTTGCAAAGAGGAGGCTCTATGCTACACATCTCAAAATATTTGCATTTCTCCTATTTTGTTGCTTAGTTACACATTGGCCTTTTCTTAGGATAACACATGCTTCATTTAACTGTCGTGATTCCTTTTGGAAGAGTTGGTTTGGTAGGAAAAAAAATGGAATGAAAACAAGAAATGCATTTGTTTCTAAAAATTGAAAATTCCTCCTTTTTAAAATACAGGACTTGGCATATTGAAACCTGGAAACGGTAGTCCTGATGGCCCAGGACAGTAGTGACTACATGAATTTTTCAGTAGTTCCACAAAGATCCTAATTTTTCCAATGATATAAAAACATTTTTATCCTTTTTCTTTTATCTTAAACAGCTTTTTGATAGCTATTATCTTCAAAATTTTTAGCAACTAGAAACAGAAGAAACAATCTGAATTGAAATTGTCACTGCTATAAAATACTATGCTTTGGTTCAAGACTATCATGAAAATACAGGTTTTAAAATAGGAATGGATGGAATCTGAGCTGGGGAAGTGGGACATAATCAGAATAACTTGTCAATTGATTACTGATTCCGCCCAAGCTTCTGAAGAGCAGTCCTGTTCTCCTATACATAGACAGGTATACAGACTGTCTCAACCCAGAGTTGCATGGGAGAAGGTGTTCATCACAGTTTGATCATGCCGATTGCTAGAAGTAGACCTGGAGTATGAATAAGGATAGCAGAGCTGTCTTTAATCCAGCTAACTCTGAAAAATAAAATGATATTGTGTAAGCTTTAGTGAAGCTGGAATGGACTGGATATTGGTAGGGAACTGTCAGTTTCCATTCTTTCTTTTAAAGAATGTATGACTACTTGATTTCTGAAGTGTCCATTCAGCTGCAACAGTATTGTTTTCGAAGCAATTTGTTATGACTTTTTAATACTTTTGTTAGCAGGCTTCCACTTCAATTCTGTATATCTTATTAGTACTGAAATTGGTAACAGGTGGATCATGAAGGAGAAATAAATTGATACTGTAGTCTTTTTGTAACTTTGTAATTTGGCAGCTATGGGTGTTTTCATGTGAGTGAGACATAATGTGCATAGGTGGGCATTCTCTGAGCACAAAATTGATTTATAAAAATATATCAGACAATTAGAAGAGAATCAAAAAGCCCCACTAAAGGAGAAACTTTACTGTTTTTGCTGAATTGAAGTTCAAATGTTGTGTGAAGTGCTTATATTTTTATTTTTAAATATCAACTATAACTTTTTGCACTTGTTTGGACATAATTGAAAACCTGTTAGATCATCTGCAGCTCTGGCCAGTATGTTATTGTGCCTTACAGTAGATTGTAGAGTGTTTTCCAAGCTAGCTTTTAACCATGAGCAATGGGAGACTCTTTAGATACACTGTGTTTCAGGAAAACAGATTCCACTCTCTGTCTTTTTGTTCCACTTTTAGTTTCTTATTTGCTAATATGACTTGCACGTTTTATGTGCTGTCAGTGATTTTCTGTATTTGAGATAACTTTGCTCATATGAGTCTTTTTAGTTGTATCACCTGCGAAACTCTGAAAAGCAAGCTTTTAATTCAGACAGCACAACAGGTTTACAGGTGGTTGTGTAGTCAGTGTTGTTTAATCAAATGGCTTTTGCATGAAAAGCTTTTCCTGGAAAGTCAGTCTTTTCTGTTCCCAAATGCATTTTTATGTTCTTCTCTAAAGTTATTCCAGTTTGCCTATCTGGTATTCATTTTCTTGGAAGAGTATAACTGTTGAAAAAAATGTTTCTTCCCCTGAGAAAGGTTTTAGGCATGCATTTATAACTATATGTAACTGATTTTTAAAGTAAAACATCAAAGAAAATTTAGTAGGCTGGCTAGATTTTTGTAGTACTTAAAGTTAGTTTTAGCCCAGAAGAATTCAAAACAATTCCCATAAATATCTTCAATATTAGCAGAAAATAATTTTCAAATGGTGAGACCAAGTAAAATTGTTTGCTGTAATATTTGAGGAAGTGAACATAATATGACTAATTTGTAAGCATTTTTTTTTCCTTTTTATTTTTTTAAACAATTTCTTTCCTTTTTCCCTTTAATTGCCACCTCTATTTACTTTCCATATGCTGATACATATAGTAAAGAGCAATTGAAGTAACTGGAGAAAAGCACAAAACTGAGAAGCATGATAAGTATAGAAAATACCTTTTTTTTCAATCAGAAATGTCATTTGGTACATGAAATGATTGAATTGTTTTGTCAGGAGAAATAGCACTGATAAATAAGCACAAGGATAAAAATAGTGTTTGAATCTCAACTGGAACTCATTTTAATGAGCATTACTCATCAGAAAGAAGCAGCTGGAGTGGTTGCTGGCCCCGAGAACGCTCATCAGCCTGACTGTGTGGTTTCAAAGTCATTTTTTATTCCAAAGGATACTTTATATCTACTGGGGAAAAGCTCAAGTTAAAGGGAAAAATAAATTAACAGGGTCTACAGAGTGATAACTTGTGGTTAATAAAGGTGATATGTTATTGATCTGCTGAAAGAAGTGAAAAAATACACATATTTGTCAATAGTGAACTTTAAACCACATGGCTGACAAATCTGGACATTTTTCCAGTATTCTGTCTAGTTTCATTCATAAAAGTTTGGAACCATTTGCCTTGTCTTTACCGTTTCCACAAACAATAAACAAAAGGCAGTTTAAAAATAATCTGGTGAGACGAACTTTACAGATATACCCAGATACAAAGTTCATAAGGTTTCAAAAGCCTCACATAATAAGTAATTGCCGATCATCCCAATATTTTTTGTTAGAAAACTATTGAACCTTATCAGAGGTATACTACCTAGACTAATAATATTTGGTGACCAACTGAAAGCCAAATCTTTTATGATAAACTTAGTGTTAATGGCAATGGCCAGCTATTTCAACAGTACTTTTGGAATAAAAATTACGAATAGTTTCATGTATACATAGGATTACTTGTGCTATTGTATTGTTTACCTGGAGATTTAAGTTGATATAAACTCTGAAGCTACTTTTCACAGGAAGCTTTAACATACATTGTTGATAATTCAACTGTAAACTGCTGCTTTCTCTTCCAGAAAAATACATATTCCTCAGTAACACTGTGACCTTGTTGCTATTAGGGGAAATAGTTTTTTTTTTCCATTCTGACTAATCCAGTCGAGTAAAGGCTTCAGTGAGATCTACTTCTTGGAAATCAGCGTGCTGACTGATGCTGACTTGTGTTGCATGCAAATGCACATTTCAGGCAATAGAACTTCAGCAGTGACTGAGGGAAGGGGATTAGGATGACTTTCTGGAGAAGACCAACTGACTGATCCACATGTCCAAAGGGGCAGGAAAAAGAGGCAGCAGGCAGATGAGTACAGGCATGGTGAGGTGTTAGAGAAGGTTATTTGGGGGTGGGATAGGAAAAAAGCTCCTTGAGAAAAGGAGGAGGAAGGACCTGAGGCAAAAACATTAGATGATAAACAGCTTCTCAGAAATGCTAAGATACTTAATTGAAATACATCAAGTACTTTCTAATATTTCTGTTGCCTTGCAGGATTTTAGTTACTGATACTGCCAGTGAGGGATAAAGGCTTAGCATGATTGCAAATTTAAGTGTAGGTGTAGATACATATCTGCATAGCTATAAGAATTTCTGTCTTTTGAGATGTAACATATTTTATGAAAAGGGTTTGAGAACTCTCCTCTAATGCTTTAGATAATTGTTTTAATTGTATTAAAGATTTTCCACAAGAGACTTCCACAAGAGGTCTGCAGACCTCTCAGTCAGGATGTTTTCCTAACATCCAGTGGTTTTTCTTTTGCAGTTGAATTACATTATGCTTAGTTATATCACCCTAAATAGTTCTGTTTACTTAGCATTCAGAGTCCTTAAATATCTTTAGGCCATTACTGTTGATCCTTGCTTATTTCATAACCAAACTGAGCTTGTTTACTTTTCCCTTGTCTTTCCCAAGGAGTTCTGTTGCCATGCCTTTGTCATGTTTTTATGTTGTTCATGTTTTATGTTGTTCAGTGACTCCAAAAGCTTTGCAGTAAGGAACAGTGCAGTGTGGTTGTCATTGCCTTTTCAGCACCTCCATTTATTTATTTATTTATACTATTCTTTATTTGTCTGAGGTGATAACACCTATGAATCCTGTATGAAATTTTGTCCTTTAGATATGCAAGTAACTTGAAGATATACTTCTGAGGTTTACTCTGATAAAAGTTCTTTGGAATTAATACTTATCATATGTCCATCTTGGTCAGTTTCTTCCCTTACAGGTAAACTAACTTTCATTTTTCCAGCAAGGCTCTTCATTCACTGAGAATGCCAAATTAGTATTGCTAATTTGTCTGTGTCCTTTATGTAAGTTCACAGTATCACAGGGTGTCAGGGGCTGGAAGGGACCTTGGAGATCTTCAAGTCCAACCCCCCTGACGGAGCAGGATCATATAATCTAGCACAGGTCACAAAGGAACGCATCCAGGTGGNAACTTGCTGTCTACCAGGACTCCTAAGTCCTTCTCCACAGGGCTCCTCTCCAGCAGATCACCTCCCAGTCTGTACTGGCGTACCTTATTATTCTTCCCCAGATGTGGGACTCTGCACTCGTCCTTAAATTCATTGACCTAAGAGCCTGTTCATCAGAATTATTTGTAAATGATTGCCATTTTCTTTAATTTTCTTTAAATTTCGAAGTTTGGTTTTGTTTTTTAAATATCCAACCATCTAGTACAAGACTAAGCATCTTAGGTTATCACTTTACCTTTACAGATTTTCAGGCACTAGAAATTTATCGGTACTGTTCCTACCCACAAAATGTTTTGCAGGATTTTGTATAATCCTGATTTCAGTTACACTAGTGTAAAATAATGAATGAGAATATAAACAAAGTCCTGTAAAGTAGTGCTGATTAACAACATAGATAAAACATAGGTGGGAGTCAGTTTTAAGACACCTACATTTTGTGTTTACATGTGTACAGAGACAGTGGATGTTTAAATTCACATATTAGTCAACAGATATTTAACCAATATACCCCAAGAGGTATGGGATACTTATACTGTAAGGTATTTTGTCTTGCCCATGCTGCTGCTTCAAAGGGATGAATGCCTCCAAAGTATTAAGTATCAAATTCAGGGTTATCTATAATACTTTTCACAGCATTTGTCTATCTTCTGAAAAGTTCATGAGAGAAAGACCATGTCTAAATAAAAAGAATTCTTTTTTTGTGGCACACTTAGTGCTTTTACCTTATTTGAAAATGAACCTTCAGTCCCAAACTTGTCTGTGTCAATTAAAAAGGAAATTTTCACGTCTGTCCCTTTTTTATAAAATGTTACCTGTGACACAACGTATGCACATATGTCTCATACATACTCCTACTGAGGCCTTTGAGGTTGGGCATAGAGGACTTGAGATGGCTTTTGTGCAAAAAAATTGTATGTGTTAGCATATAGATTAATGAGCTGTACTGCGAAAGTAGTTGTGATACAAAGACATGCTCTGTTTCTATGAAAGCAGGCTTTTGTAATTTATGGAAGGTGGTTTTAACTTTTCCAGATAATTGCTACTTTATTTGTACCAGACAGTGATTCTGACATTTCTGACTTTTTGTGAATTTCCTTTTGAATCTTCTCTGTTCCAGCTTTCTGTTAAACAAACACAATGACGGTGTATTTGATTTGCTTTGAAATCACATTACAAGGTCTAACTCTCTGAAAACTCTTCATCCATCCTCCTTTCATCTTGTGAATTTTGAAATTCAGTTCAGCCAGGAAACTCTCCTCCTCTACTTCTTCCCCCCAGTCACTTAGAAGGAGAAGGAAGGGAAATTGCATTTCAGATATCTAAAATATGACATAAAGTTTCATTTATATAGTGTTATACCCTACAGAAAGTCAAACAAACCTTTTGTGGTTTTGGTTTTTGGTTGTTTTGTTTGTTTCTTTGTTTTTGTTTTTTTAAGAAAAACAAGGATAAACTTCTAAAGGCATTTGTTGGCTTGATGAATTGTTTTCTTGGGAAGCCTATAAGCAATTTGGGAATGCTTCACCATTTACAGTTAAAGCTGAATTTGCTATAACTGCCTTGAGTGCTAGAAGTGAAATGCTTGATAAAGGATCCATGTATGACAGAGACCTAGAATTCTGTTTACTCCTATACTAAACATTACCAGCTGACTCTTTGGGCATCTACTCAAATGTCTTTCGGGAAGAGGGCACAGCAAGTACTTTCTTGTATCGAGTAATTTTAGCCCTATTTATTATTCCCAGGAAGCTCTGACTGATTTGAAGAAAGGAGACATACACATTGTCTTTCTTGTATTGAAAAGGTTCTGTTAGCTCTTTTTAACCAATGTGGAAGTCCCCTCATTAAATTTGGTGCTATGTATTTAAGGCTAAAACTAATTTAGAAATAGAAATATTAGTTCTTTCAGTTCAAATCAAGATCAAATACTAGGTAGTTGAAATTGCATATGGGATTTTTCAAATTTAGTTTGGGCTGCTTGTTGACAGGTCTCAGCCAAATAGTGTCAGAGTTTTATAGGACAATTTCTCTTCTTCTTTTGTGTGTTTTCTAAAAAACCCAAACAAAACAAACAAACAACCCCAAACCAAAACAACAACAAAAACAAAGCACCCTCTTCATAGCTCATTTTGTCCATAGAAATAATATATTTTTAACGGAGCTAGATAAAATTCCTATTCTTCAGTTATTTGTCTCTGTTAAAGGGTTCTTCTAGAGCACTTGTTAATTTTGTATGAAAACTATCTTTGCTGAACTTACTGATTCCAATCTACCAAAACACCTCACATCAGGCATTTATTTTGGGTTCTGTAAAGGTTCTCTTGTTTTGCCAATGCTGATTTCTAGTAAAGCATTCCTGAAAGTATCTTTTCAACTCTTGAATTATTTAGTATTTCTTTTCATATTCCCAGTCATTCAAATTGGTTTTTACTTGCATACCCTGTTACATACCTTCAAGTATATAGCTAAGTGCTTAGTTTTGAGAATGGAATTTTTATTATTTAGAGATATTATAAAACTAGCTGCATAATGTATTAGAACATGCCTTGTTTGTTAAAGCTTATTTCTGTGACTGGCAATAAGCCTTTAACAGTCCTGCCATTTTTCAACTGTTTTCCTTCAGAGATGTTACAAAAATGTGTCTCTCTATGTGGGTTAATTTTCATTTGTGTGTTTGTTTTCCCCAGCGGGAAATAAAACAATACAATTGTTACATTCTCATGTAACAATTCTAAATTAATGTATTTTAGCATAGTCTGGAGGCTGCAAAACTCAAATGCAGATGTGAAAGCTTCTGAAAGCTGATATCTTAATCTCAAATCTATGATTGTGATAGCAGTTACTAAAATTTGTGACCTAAGCTGAGTGTTGTGTCAACAGATCCCTAGTAACCAGGAGGGTCGTTTTTTCCTTAAATGGGTGTTTGGGAATTTGTAAATACGACTTATGAGAACTCACAAGTCTTGGTTTCTTTTCCTTAGGGATATCAGGGATCAGCAGGAACTCCAGGTATCCCAGGAGCGCCAGGGATTCAAGTAAGTTTCTGTTTCATTCCTAGAATTTGAAAATGCAAGACAAATCCCGCCAAATTTATCCCAATATTCATTGTTTGTCATTGAAGGTTAATGTGTGGAAAATGAATAGCACTGTTCTTGAGCTTTGGGACTCACATGACTTTGAGGTTTGTAGGTAGACAAATTAGACTGCAAATCTAATCATTACCTAGGTAAGGGCTGTAGGAGCCGGACTTTGGTGGGGCTTAGATATTTTCATCCTGTTCTAGAAGCCAAACAGTAGTTCTTTCCATTTTTGTGAATCAGTAACAGTGATCTGAAGCCTTGCCATGGCGATTGATTACCTGACATTTACATGTCCAAAAGAAGGCTTCAGATAAACCCCAGACTGATGGAGGAGAATTACTTTTCTTTCTTCATTGTATTAATTTAGTAGCCCTTACTGGGACAGTTACCAGAAAACAGTGCTGTATTTTACTTGTGGCATGATCCAGTCTGGCTGGGTAGTTGAGGACTCTCTAATTTGTTGAATTAAATACCTGAAAGTGTGCCAAGGGCAAGAGCGAGCCTGCAACGTGAAGTATGTGAAGGCTGTCTGGTGGATATTTTAAAGGAAAGGAACATCTCTGGCCTGTGTGACATCCTTTTTTCCTGTGATGATCATTGGTTATGGTGTTCCCCAGTCAGGGATTATGCTGTATTCATATGTGTTACATACGTGTCATGCTTGGTTCTGCTGTTGTATCCAGTTACTAAAACGTGATTTGCCAGCTGATATGTCAGTCCCTGGGTCATCTTGCATTACATTTCTGTGTCTCATTCTGTATAAGTTGTATTGGTGTTGGAGCTCTTTTTCATTTTTTCTATTGTAGGGACCACGTGGCTTACCAGGTATCAAGGGAGAGCCAGGGAAAGATGGCACTAAGGTAAAAAAAAATTAAAAAGTAATAGATAAAATTATTTTACTCTTACCATTTATCATTTTTGGTTCTATGGTTAATAATATACTTTCTTAATGAGGCTTCTGTGAGAACTGTTTATTAAAAAGGTACTAAAAAAGAAGTAAGAATCCTTAATTTAGAATGTTACTTTTAATTCTGATTTGCTTTATTTAATAAAGTTTATATAGGCTTTAGCACTGCCAGTAACACCTTTATTACACTGAATAATTTGTATTTAGAAAACATATCTAAATATATATACCTAAAAGCACAATACAGATATCTTTCAGAATGGTTTCTTTCTGTCTTTTGAACCTTTTTCTCTTTAAGTGATTATCCAGATGAGCTAGATAGGAATTTTTGTATGGGACTTTTTATCAGAAATCACTGACCAAACCAAAGCTTTTTGTGGGAATTTTCCAGCTGAGGTGTAGCCAGTAGCTTGGAGCTGCAGACAGATATGGAAGCTTATATATAACTCCCTTCTGGTAATCAAGATAAACTTGAATCTGGATAGTCTGTATACAGAGCGAATAAACTATCTACTTGTTATTGGCAGGTCTTGTTGATAAGTAAATACCTGCGTCCACCCTTCTCTCACACTTTTGCCCTATGTTTAGAAAAGTTCTAAGTTCATTGTGATAAGAATATATTGGTTTTGGATTATTAAAATGTCAAAGACTTTTTTTTTGTAAAACAAACACTTGTTTTTCAAACAGATCTTACCCTAGATTTTCCTCCTTCTAAAGTCCCCAATATTAAAAGCAGATCCTTAAATTCATCACTGTTCAGCAGACTTCTCAAATGCATGATTAGAGCTGAAAACTGTGCTTATGTGTTCTGTTCTTTAAGCATCTTAATCTGATTGATCAGTTCATATTGGTCCATGTGCGGAAAGTAAGATATTGATGATAAAAAACTATTTCTTCTGGAATTGCAGGGTTGTAACAGACAGAACATTTCCTAATGCTCAGCCCAGCTTTGTTTAAAATGTGCCAAGAAACAGGGCTTCCACCACTGTTTTAGAAAACTTCCGTTGTAAAATAGTTCTTGACATTAGATTTTTGTTCCTGATGATTCAGCCCTAATTTTCATCTCTTAATTTCATGCCATTGCTTGTAAAGTTTCTGTAGCAACTAATTTTCAACCATTTCCATTGACAAGTGTTTTAGTTTATCCAATAATTGAATCATCACTTCTGAGCAGAAATCAAGGCCCTATTCTTTTTTGTTTATTTTATAAGCTTTGCTGATTTTTTTAAACTCCATTCCCTTGCCTATTTTCAATACTTATTTCTTGAGAGATATTTTGATAGCATTAACACACAAGCTATCCTATCATTCCTGTGGTAGTGTTTGTCACCTGAGAATATGTGACAGACATAAATCTGCTTAGACATGAATGGCTTTGATAACTACCACTGAGATGTGTTCTTTTATCTTTTGTCCTAGAACTTGAAATATTATATAAAATAACTTCCTAAGCATAATTTAATATTCTGCATTCATGATTGAAAGATATTGAACAAATTTAAATATATTGCTCAACATAAATTTAGGTATTAACAGAGAGAACACATTGTGTTTGCCCCCAAATCATTTGATGATTGGCTGTTTGTCCTGAGTGAAGTAGGTCCTGTCTACTGAAAGAAGTGGTTACGCTTCTTTTTATTGTTTCAAGTCAGGTAGTGCCTTGTAATTCTCAAGGGACCTCACAGACAGGTTGTCAGATACGAATCTTCATATATATAACAAAAATTTTGGAATCCCTCATACCTGACACCTGTGAGTTTTTATTATTATTTGCAGAAGTACTTAATATCTTACTTTTCTTAATACTTCACTCATACAGAGTAAGCTGGTGAGAGACTTCACAAGGTCACTAGTCTTTGATGTTGTCAGTAAGAGGTAGAAGCAAAGCCACCACAGATTTAGGGAATTTCCTTATTCTTTGGGTATTATGAATGGATGGTAGAATTATCACAGCTTCTACAGACATTTTCAAAGACATTTTCAAAGCCTTTTTCTTCCTTTTGTTAAAGCTACTACTAGTAGTAGTTACTACTTTTATACCTTCATAAGCCTTATTGAGAGATTACAGTAAAATTTATTCTAAAAAATCAGTGATTGCTTTTTTTTTCTTGTATATATTGAAGCTTGTTTGAAGATCATCAAACCGTCATCAGTCAGCATACCAATGTTACGTAGTTGATATAGTTATATAAAATGTCTTTCCAATATTTGTTGATCACTGAGAATATGAATGTTAATAATAACAAGTATATTACTACTATATTAGATATAAGGATTTAAAAGCTGTTTACTCTCTTAGGGTGACCATGGACTACCTGGTTTTCCTGGATTACATGGGATGCCAGCACCGAAGGTTGAAATTATATATTTTTTGTTACAGTACCATGTTTCATCTAGCTCCATAATTTAACTTAAAAGAAAAGTTTATATACAATATTATGACAGTGCATTTGATGAACTACATAAAATGAATAGATATGATGCTGAAATCAAAGGGACATGCCATGCTACTTCATTATATACATATAAAGCAATGGAAAACACCTTTTTAGTTTTTGTTCTGTTCTATGGGATTCTATATTCATTACTTTGAACTTTGATTTTACTACTAGTTAGAATGCTCTTGGTCACAAATAATGTGTCAAAAAAAAAGAATAGTGATGTAATTTTCTAGAAGTTTTCAATTTGAGTGACAGCATTTTGGCAGATAGTTCTGGTCTAACCCAATGAATTCATACTATGTGTATGTTCCCCAAAAGATCATCAACCATATCTTTCGCTCTTCTGTCTTGCTACTCAACTGAGTTTACTTCATAGTTTTTCCAAATTTGTGTTTTAAACTTTTGAAATAAAGTTTTCAGAAATGTGCAGCAATTCTCAGAGATGAATTTTTACTTAGGTATTTACCTATATTGAAGTGACCAGAAGCTCAAAATGCCTTCCACTAAAAATTGAAGCATTAAGCCTGTGAACTGTGGATGATGTCACCAGCAGTGTTGGACATTTTGGGCTTCTCCCCAAGGAGAGCTTGGAAAATTCAGTATTTGCATTTACTGTCCTGAGCATATTTTTTTAATGTTGGATGGAGCCCTTTGCGTGCTTCATTTTATATCTGCTATATATGTATACTTTGTATATATGTTATATTATAATAATATATAATGTANTGTATATAATATAATGATTTTTAAAATTAACTTATTTGCATACATTTTGTTTAGGGAGAAAGAGGTCCTAAAGGAGATCAAGGAGTGCCAGGAATATATGGAAAAAAGGTAAGTAATTTTATAACTGTGAAATAAAGCAAAATTTGTTGGTATCTGTGGTGGGGTAATCTNTGTTGGTGTCTGTGGTGGGGTAATCTTGGCTGGCTGCCTGATTCCTTCCCAGCCACTCTCTCATTCTGTTTCCTCAACAGTATAGCAGGAGAAAATAAGATGGAAAAAAGCTTGTGTGTCCAGATAAGGACAGGGAGATCAGCTACCAATTACTGTTATAGGAAAACCAGACTTGACTGGGGGAAAATTAATTTAATTTATTGCCAACTAAAAGAGGTTTGGACAGTGAGAAAGAAATTGAAAAAATAAAACACCTTCCCACCCCTACTTTTCCCCAGGCTCAACTTCACTTCTTCATGGGATGGGGAATGGGGAGAAGGGTGAGGTGGGCAGTCCATAACAGTTCTCTGCTCTCCTTCCTCCTCATACTTCTCCCCTGCTCCAGGATGGGTCCTTCCCATGGGCTGCAGTCCTTCAGCATAAACCTATTCTTGCATGGACTCTACATCGGCTGCAGCTTGGCTACCACAGCTCCACCATGGTCCTCTCCACAGGCTGCAGGAGAATCTCTGCTCCCATACCTGGAGCACCTCCTCCCTCTCCTTCTTCACTGAGCTTGGTGTCTGCAGAGTTGTTTTTCTCACATTTTCCCTCACACCTTAATTTGCCCGTGTCATGTTTCTGCCCTTTCTTAAATGTGTTTTCCTAGAGGTGCCACCACCATGGCTGCTGGGCTCATCCACCATGGTCCTCTCCACAGGCTGCAGGAGAATCTCTGCTCCCATACCTGGAGCACCTCCTCCCTCTCCTTCTTCACTGAGCTTGGTGTCTGCAGAGTTGTTTTTCTCACATTTTCCCTCACACCTTAATTTGCCCGTGTCATGTTTCTGCCCTTTCTTAAATGTGTTTTCCTAGAGGTGCCACCACCATGGCTGCTGGGCTCATCTGTGCCCTGTGGTGGGTTGGTTGGAGCCATGTGGAAATGACTGTGTCTAACACAGGACAGCCCTGGCCTTTCCTCACAGAGACCACCCCTGCAGCCTCTGGGCACCTCCAGCCAATACAATATCATTAGTATTTTATAATATTCACAGAGAATTTAATTCTGCAATCCTAACTCAGAAAAACTTTCACTGAAGTTACTGGATATACTTACGTCTAGTAATACTAAACTCATGCTGTGCTTAGTTGGGTAT
>VWZY01013651.1:117429-157013 GCA_013399075.1 Chloroceryle aenea | reverse complement strand
TCTGTGGTGGGGTAATCTTGGCTGGCTGCCTGATTCCTTCCCAGCCACTCTCTCATTCTGTTTCCTCAACAGTATAGCAGGAGAAAATAAGATGGAAAAAAGCTTGTGTGTCCAGATAAGGACAGGGAGATCAGCTACCAATTACTGTTATAGGAAAACCAGACTTGACTGGGGGAAAATTAATTTAATTTATTGCCAACTAAAAGAGGTTTGGACAGTGAGAAAGAAATTGAAAAAATAAAACACCTTCCCACCCCTACTTTTCCCCAGGCTCAACTTCACTTCTTCATGGGATGGGGAATGGGGAGAAGGGTGAGGTGGTCAGTCCATAACAGTTCTCTGNTTGTTGGTGTCTGTGGTGGGGTAATCTTGGCTGGCTGCCTGATTCCTTCCCAGCCACTCTCTCATTCTGTTTCCTCAACAGTATAGCAGGAGAAAATAAGATGGAAAAAAGCTTGTGTNCTGTGCCCTGTGGTGGGTTGGTTGGAGCCATGTGGAAATGACTGTGTCTAACACAGGACAGCCCTGGCCTTTCCTCACAGAGACCACCCCTGCAGCCTCTGGGCACCTCCAGCCAATACAATATCATTAGTATTTTATAATATTCACAGAGAATTTAATTCTGCAATCCTAACTCAGAAAAACTTTCACTGAAGTTACTGGATATACTTACGTCTAGTAATACTAAACTCATGCTGTGCTTAGTTGGGTATTTTCGTCTCTCTTCATCTTTGTGTTAATGGATTTATGTAATTAATTTTAATGTAACACAAAATGTTCATAATTTTTTTTTTCAAATATGGCTGTGTATTTAATATGGGTTATATGTATTAATTGTAGTGCAAAGAAATCTGTTTTTTTTAATACATAGAAATGTACATGAACCTTATAAATGAATGGGAGAGAGGGAGAGGGGTAAGGAGTGTGAGGAGAGGAGCACATGAGTGGGGTGAGACTGCTAGCAGCCTGGAAGAGAGGTGTTTTAATTTGTAATTTATATAAAGCAGGGTGTGCTTGTATACAGATATTTATATATGTGTGTTATATATATATATAAATTAACAGTTACATTTTCACCTGTCCTTATGTTTTCTTTGTGTATTTATTGGTCTAGACTTTTAAGCAAGTTGAAAGAGGGTCTCCGCTCACATTTCTGTATTTTAGAGCATATTTATGTTTCCAGAACGGGATACTCATTAGCTGAACACTGCCTGTGTTAAGAAAGAAACAGATCTTCCATACATTTTCAAAATAAGAAATAACATCCATGAATTATAAGGTTCAATATATGGAATTTGCAACATAAATGTTGAGCACTACTTATTATTTGCTGTATTTCTCAGGGTTCAAAAGGAGAAAAAGGTGACATGGGGTTTCCAGGAATGCCTGGCCGATCCGTAAGTTTTGTAAAGACAATTTACCTTTAACTTTTGCTTCTTAATGCATTTACTGATGACTGCTAACTGTTGCCACAGGGAGATCCTGGCAGAAATGGGAAAGATGGATTACCAGGAAGTCCAGGTTTCAAGGTATGTACCAAGATATATTTGTATCTTGTCAAAGTCTTCAATAGTATTGCTGTTGGTCTAAATATATCCAGTTTATGCTGTGGAGAATTACTGGAAATTAATGTGTGTCACTGGGAAATACAAAATTTTACTGCAGTCAATGGGTAGGCTTCACTGATTTCGGTTTTTATCCTCTCTGGTATTTGATAACATGGACAGGTAGTAGTGACAGTTGGTTAGCCCTTTAGAGTAAAGTATTATGTTGATAAAGCATGAATTTGGAGAGTATTTTGATCTTTTTTTTTTATACTTGGAAACAATATACAGATAATTCAGTATATTAGTTTGTGAACCTGTGTACATTTAAACTGAAAGAGATTTTCTTGACTATTTTTGTAATTTAATTATTGTAGTACAAAAATGAGACATACTCATTAGGTTTTAGGTAGTTTATATTATAATGGTTAACAGAAGCCATATCCTTCATTCAAACATTTTGTCAGCTTGACTTTGACATCTGCTTGCTATAAAACATTGCTTCATTCTGGATCTGTAATCAAATTCAGAGCAGTAACAAACAGACTGTCTTTAAAGGAAATTTATGCTGGAGTTTTCCTGTTTTCTTACAATATTAATTCTGTGAAAGAATGTGGAAAAAAAGCATGCCTTGAAACCCAGATTCTACCCATTGTTGCTTCACGTCCATTTTTTTTAATTTTAAGTTCATTATTAGCATGTTATATTTTATATAAAAAATAGCTCTTTGCATTAGATTTATGTGCTTTTATTTCTGGAATTATTATTCAAATTTTCAAAATATTGTTGTTATCATACATATTTTGAGTACGGGCATAAAGATTTTATCATAGCTACTGGAATGCTTTAAAATAATTTTCAGACCATTATTTTACTACAGCTAGACAACAGCAATTTTTATTAAAATAAAACAACTGTTTTATGCACTTCAGTAATTGCTCTTCTCAAAAGACAGCTGTCTTTCATCACTTTCTGCCAACTGTTTGACAGCTGTCTGTTGAGTGCAGCATGAAGGAATATTGAACTGAGAACACATCTTAGTGTGTTTGAAGCTGTATTTAAGAGATGTTTGCTTGATGAAGCCTTGATTGGGTGTATTGTTTTGATATTTTACTTCTTAAAAATCATAATTAACTATTTGAAATAATTATTGTTAATATTTAAAGGAAGGTCTTGTTGTGGTTTGTTTGTTGTTTTTTTTTTATATTGCATTTAACAGTCTTTTTTATTTTAAAGGGAGAAGTTGGACAGCCTGGATCTCCAGGCCTAGAAGGACATCGGGGAGAGCCTGTAAGTGATTAAATTGATGACATATCCTTATGTACTGATTTATTTGGTTCATTTGTTTTTTTTAGTTAATGAATGTTATGCTTCATGTTTTATCCATGTTGATTTGAATTGCCTGATATGTCTGTTTTTGTAGAAGTGCTTTATTTACTTCCTTGCATTCCTGATACACTATCCATGCAATATGTATCTCTGTTCTTCTTGCTTAGCTGGGGAACATGCTAATGCATTTTTGGTTTGCTTGTTTCCAAAGACGTGTGTTCCTCTACTGATGTTTATGAAGCTCAGGGCAGTTCATTTTTCTTCCTCTTGGTATGTGATAGCTTGGCTTTGTCCTCCTTGTTTGGCTCTTAAGGCCACCATACTTTGCTTGAAGCAGAGGAGTCAAAGTATCTATATAAATAATTGCTGAAAGCTTTCAGTGTTGAGAGGCTACTGTCTTCAAACCATCAGTAATTCTTCTGCAGGCCAAGAATAGTAAATGGAACATTGCCTTCCAGATGAATTACATTCTGGATTTTATTTTTAATTGTAAGATAAAGATAAGCTTTATACATTCAGAAATTTTTGTGATATTGATCATAATGAGAGGCTGTATGTGTTACATGGTACTGAAATCTGGTGGAGTTCTGATAACTAGGAGATGGAAATAATGCTCCCAGATGAAAAATTCTGAACCTCTTTCATTTATATTTTTTATATATTCACCAAAATCTTATAAAACACTGTGACTAGACTGCAGAACACTGGGCAGTCATTCCCACATGACTGGTTTAAGTGAAGAACACGCATAATTCCTTGCTTGACTTTATTTTTTTCCTCTTTTTCTGCTCCAAATAATTGAGATATATTAATCTTTTATGATCTATGGTATCTTCAGAGGTAAGAAAGTCTAAAATTGAATGTTAATTAAAAAAAACATAAAATACAAGTGTAGAGGATTTGGTATATTGTTAGTACACCATAACAAATGTGTTGAGATAATAACAAGACTTTTATTATTGTCCCTAGCCTTGATTTGTCTCTCTTCATTTTTAGAAAAAATGTTAGTTAGTTATTGTGATTTATTTTATTTTTAAAGATTCCAAAAAATAGGAAGCAGAAGCCATTTCTGTTGTGTAGAAAAATAGGTATTTAATACTTTAACAGCTTTCTTTCTGATCTGGTACCTTTGGTTATGTTCGACCTTTATCTACTAAAGAACTATATTTTGGTTAAAAATTAATATAAATGCTTCAGAATATAACATCTTAAAACAGCAGTGTAAACTCATCACTTAACATCCCATACTTTTTCTTTAAGGAGAAATTAAATGGCAGATTCAAGACATGAAAATCACTGAGAAGCCTTTTAAAATCACCATAAAAAAGACTTCCAATGTATAAACAACTACAAAAGATTTGTACAAACCTAACAGGGCAAGCAGATTGCACTATATGCTTCATTTATAATCAGCAGAGGTTCTTCTGAAAAGCAGAACATCTATGTGCTTGCCTGGAAATTGTCTCAAGGTAACCAGGAGGAAGTTTAAGACACTGCTTGTCTGTCCCTAGTGCTGGTGTAGCACCAAACTGTGTGGGCAAACATGGCGCTTCAATCTATTTAGAGCATGGAGGAGGAGCAAAGGGGATTTCTTTGATCTTCTCTGGTATATCCTAGTATTTAGGGCACTGAGAGAGGGACTGAACTCTGCTGTGACCTCCCTGTGACAGACCATTAGGCTGCCTAAGCTCAAGACAGGCCTTGGATGATGCTGTTTAAACTGACTCTGTTTCTTAGCCAGACAGATGTAACTGTGGCCCTGGGACAGTTCAACAGGTTGCATCCATACCCCTCACCTCTACCCACACAAACACATGCAAACAGTCTTTATTTCTTCCATTGTTAATGGCCTAATTTGTAAAGCTCTTCTTTTTCAAAATAGCCATCTTATGATCCCTTTTGCTTTAGAAAATAAAAAGAGCATGGATCTTGAGACAGCATCCAAAAGGCAACTGTCTAGGATGGAGAGCACACATTAACTGAACTTCCATTGCCTCCAGCCTCTGAGAGGTGTGGTTATTTGCTGGCATATTATTATTCTTATCAATCCGCAGATTTATGGACAGGAAAAAGTTAAGTTGTAAAGTTAAGTAAATAATTCAAAATGACATGGTTGTTTTCCTGCAGTAGTACTGCTTGGAACTTGAGTTAGCCAGGCTGTTCCAGCCCTACCCACTCTGTGTAAGAATAACATTTGACAGTATGGACAGAATAATTTAGATAATGTTAGTGAAGCTGGTAATTGAGTTCACTTTACTGATGAGAAAAATAGGCCATGCCATCACTCGAGTAGCTTAATGGATTGTCTTCTTATTTTACTGATGGCAGACTGTTCTGATAAATAAGTTTTTTGACGAGCTAAGTCTCTAAAGGGTAGAATAAATCCAGATTTATTTGACCTTAATTTCAGCCTGGCTGTCCTTTTTAACATGGGTTGAGTTTTGTCAAAGTTTTCTTGCAGTGGAAGCTTCAGGAGAAGTGGACTTCTCCTTGTTTTTCCAATCATGCAAATGAGAACTCTGGAGTGAGTGCTTGTGGGTGAAGCTGGCAGGACATTTGTAGCTCTTTTCTAGACCTAGTATATGCTATCCTGCCACATGTAATATGTCTGAACATTTGCAACTGCTCATGTTTACATAAATCATATTTTTCAGAAATACAGCTGCAAACACTTAAAATGGTAGAGTTTGCCCTTAATATTTAGGTCACATCACAAAACCTCAGATGTGGCCTCGTTTGTGCCGGCAATAGAAGCATACATAACACAGCTTTCAGCTTCTGACCTGACTCCCAGTACCTATACTCTCAGTTTATCTGTTGATCTCTTGTAACTGTGTCAGGAACACCAGAACCAGATCAATGCGTACTCTGAAAAATGTGTGGTTTATGGTAGGGTATGGTAGCAGAATTCTTCATGAAGTGTGTTCATGGTACACTAAGGATATAGAAGTCTCCAAGAGAAGTTGCTTTATTTTTCTTCATAAAGCAGAAATCTTTAAAATCTATTGTAGAAACTAGTACAGCCACGTAGTCTGTATATTTGGAAGGCAACCCTAAAGTTTATGGAATTCTCCTGCATCTATAGCCATGGTGAAATTAATAGAAACAGGTTTTAAGGAAAGAAAACTTCTAACATAGTTACATGGCTAGTCTATCATTAACTGTATACTGACAATGTTCTTTAGAGATCCTGTTCTTGGAAAAAATGCCTGTCAGTCTATAATAGTAATAATAATAACAACAATAATATCATCACCACCACTAACAATAATAGGAAAGAAATTTTATTTAGTTATTAAAATGTAAAAGTACTTGATTCTGATGAACTTTCTTCTTCACCACAGACTTACACATATTATATCAGACTATTGTTTCATATATTGACATACAAAAATGAGCAAATATTTTCAGAATGGAGGAAGTTCTGAAAAATTATGTTTTGCTTATCTTTACCTGCTGCAAGAATTTTTTTTTTCGCTTCTTTTTACACCCTTTTGTGCCTCTAGCTGCGTGTACATTCTCACAAGAATCACTGAGTAGAGGAATATTAACACCAAAACCACTGTATTTGACTGAATAATGTGAAGAGTGAACCATGTGTGTAGAGGAACATGTTTTATAAGATTATCTAATATAGCTAGATGAGACGTGCAAACTCTAGTGTGTAGAAGTCCCCTTTAAAGTCTACAATATAAGCGAATAGTAATATTAATATGATTTTGCTGTATTAAACTTGGTTAATTTAGGTAGACCATATGAGAGGGGAAAGTAGCTGGAATAGGATGGTACTGTGAATAGTGGAAAACTTGGTAATTGTTTTTAAGTATTTGTGAAAATAAATTAAAAATTCTTAGTCAAATCCTTTGTAACAGTTAATAGAGTGTAAGCTATGACAGTCCATTTAGGAGAAAAGCTACTATTCAACTTGAATAAAATAGCTCAAATTTTCTACTTTTAGTGGTCATATTTATCAACCATATGTACAGAGTTGTTTTTAATAGCAATCATATTTGAAAATGCAGCATCATGCGCGAACTCTTTGTCAGTCCCATCTTACTATTTTACAAATTGAAGGAGTAACACCGTGTGGTAGTGTTGACTGAGGATGACCTCTAGCTAAATGGAAGTGAAATACTTACTCCAAGTGTACCAATTTTAGTTAATGAGTTGCTCAACATTGGTATTTTTTATTTGCATTTATATACTGTTACATACTGAATTAGAAACCTAAAAACTCGTATCTATACAGCAGGCCTTGTGAAAAATACCCTTCTTTATGAAAGTGTTACTTCATTTATTTTTAATTCACCTACTCTGATTATTGTTGTATTTACATTTTTAATCTCTCAGTAGATTAAATCATAAAAATCCCATTGTGTTTTCCATGCTCAAAAGATCACGTGTTGTGTAGATTTAATGCTTGTGAAAATATTTCACAGGGTGAAAATTCAAGTTTTATATTGCCTTAAACTAGGCAGCTCTATGAAATAGCACTCTATAACTAACACATTTAGAAGAAATTATTTCCTGTCAGACATTAAAAGAAAAGTGATCAGGAGACTCTGGAAACTGGTTGCTGTGAGTCCATCAGAATTCTTAGCTTCAAATCTAATAGTCATGCTTAACCACTATTCTGGGGTGCCTTGATAGTAGCAGCTCAACTCTCAACACTGATGGCCTGCTTTTCAAAGGTGTCAGCATTACGGTCATAGGGGAAGTAAGGACAGTGTGTACAGATTTGCTCTGCAAATGAGGTTGTGCAGGTCTCAAAAGAATACCTTATTTCTTTGTTGACAATTCTGACTTTGACCTGTAAATACACGTATGTATAAAGTGTAATGATCATTCAGGTAGGATGTTTTTTTTCTACATAAACAGTAAGGCTTTGGTAGGCATCATTATTTCTTAGCAACAAAGTTTGGTTAGTCGAATCAATTTTTTTAATGATTGTTTTAGTTCTTCTAATTTCTGAATTGTTGGAGTAGACAGGGCAGAGTCTTGATGATGATTTTCTGATTGTCAGAGCTACTACAACAGATACTGTTAGGCTTATCCCCACTTGAGGAAGGAGGAGATGACAGCTTTGGCAGCATAATACTTTCCAATAATTGTTCTTTAATTGCACAGTGCTTGCTGTAAGCATGTTTATTAGACTGCAGGCAGGTTTTCCTGTCAGTTGCAACTTTTAGGTCCACTTTAGCTGTATATATTTTTAACAGACTTTATTTGCAGCCTAGTTATCTTCATTCCGTCTGACTGACAAGTTATTTTAACTGAATTCATTCCATACTATATTTTCAGCAGAGTTAATTGCTATTAAGAAGCTGTAAAGAAACAGGTAATTAAAGAGTTCTGGAACATCAGGCAGACTAGTCTGAATGACTCTGTTATTCCCAGTTGACAAAAATGATACAAGACATGACAGCATATCTGAAGATCCAATGTGTTTTGAAGTCAGTGGAAGGATTCCCATTAAATTCAGTCTGGACTGTAGCCACAAAAACATCTTGGACCCACTGACCTAATGGAACTTCCAAAATAATGCCTGCTTTTCTAAGTGGTAGCACTAGCATTTCTATCCCATCTAATTCTCACTGTCAATTCCTCATGATTTCTAATTTCTAAATGTCTATCTTCACACACTACGCAATTACATTAATTATACTAATTTTCTGTAATTATACAGTAATATTTTAATCTTTATGTTATCTACAGAGACTTAGGAAGGTATTATTTTTGGATTTTTTTCAGTTAGTACTATCTCAAATTTGACAGCTGGAAAATCACGTGGAGAAAAAGTGGCATACCTTGCTGCCATTTCTTTAAGACTGTTTTACAGATGTGATGTTAACAAAGGTAATTTCTTAAAAGGTGTAAGGAAATATGAAAAGAGCTGTAGTTTAAACCTATTATGGACATGAATTTCATGTTCTATAAATAGTTACAAACAGTACTCGTAGTATTCTGGTTTATGCTTTAATACTGTAGTGACCTTTTTATAGCTACACTGGCACTTTTCTTACTAATTCATGTGCAGATACACACCAGCATTCCTCCTCCATTGCAGCTGTTTTGTAAACACAGTGATAGAAATAACTCTGACCAATATCTTGTACCGCTTTTAAATCTCCCTAATGACTTGCTGAACTGTATTATAGACAGATGCTTGTTGTTTGTTAAATGTCTCTTAATAATGTGTTAACCTTTTGTAAATTTAAAGATCTGTTAAAATAGATTTGTTCTGAAAGAATTGTCCTGTAGCAAACACTCAAAGGAGCAGCTGTGTTAAAGAGTGCAGTGACTACTTTCTAAGCACAAATTAGTGATAGTGATTATTTATTTGTATTCCATGAGTGAGTCTAATGAATTTTTATATGCAATGAATGTTTATATGCAAGCCCACAAACTCTTCTAAAGACTGTCATTTATTTTATGCATTAAAATAATTGTGGGTACTTACTGGAAATTTTCATGTAGAGACTTTAAACTTGGTCTTATACCTATTAGCTATCTGTACTAAAAAGTGAGCTTTAATTCCCAGATGGAGTGCTTTCACATAAGCTTATACTGTCTGTAGAGTAAGAGCTGTGACACACATTGCTCTGCCTGTGTCTTTTACCACTGAGGGAATGATAACATTCACTTCTTACTGCAGCCTCAGCCTGAGGCTGTCATGTTTGTAGCTTGGCTAAGATGGATTCTAGAGATCTGGTATGAAACTAAAAGTGAATCAGCTTGGCAGTATGGGTATGCACAATGCATATCAGATATCTACTCACATGTTAATATTACTCAGAAGCATATCTCTGTGCCCATTTAAATAATTGTGCATTTAGGAGACCGGAAACCTTCATATCAGTTGCAGATACGACATTATGCACATGCCTACAGACAGCACTATATTTTTTTATGAGTATCAGAAACTAAATTTTCTTGGTATTAATGTTGTAGTGGGCCTTTCTGTAGAGATGGTTTATAAGTATTTGAACATTATAGCTATATGATTTGTCTTTCAGTGTATTTTTTAAGTGGCAAAGGTCAGTTTACTATCACGTTATCATTTAAAAGCATTTCTGATTAGTTGGTTTATGTTATTTTGAGCTAATGATGTACAGATACATTTCAAGTGTTTTAGCTAACATACTGCTTAGACTGAAAAAAGACATTCTAGAATATTACTGGACTTGACCAAGTAGAGATATTTCAGGAGTTGAATGAATGAATCCACACAATGGTAAACGGATCATGTATTCTTTATCACAAATTAATTTAATCCTAAAACTCTGTTAAAAATATGATTGGTTACTGAATTGTTGTAGGTTAAAGAATTAGCACTCTATAATCTCTGTATATGTGAATCCAGTTTGGATCTATCTGGGTGAGTGATCCGAGTTAGAAACTTTAAAAGTTCTTTAAACATTCTTTACTTTCCCTTTAAATTTACTAAATTATGTGTTTGCTTAATCCAATTTGATCTGATTTAATACTTTGCAGGCATAATGGGGTCATTTACTCTGCTAAGAAGAGAATAACCACTAAAGAGGTCCTGAAGTTTATATAATAAAACGAGTATAAAATAGGTATGCCTTGAGTGATCAGCATTCCCTTTCTTTGATATATGATATTTTAAAAATGACTCATTTGCATTATTTTGGATCCACCTCAGACTTTGGAGATAACAGAGAAAGTCTGGAGGAAGGGAAACCTTCCCTTGATTGAGGAAAATCAAATTAAAGACAAGTTAAGTAAACTGGATATCCACAAGTCCATGGGTCTTGATGGGATGCACCCACAACTGCTGAGTGACCTGGAGGAAGTCATTACTGGGCCACTCTCCATCATCTTTGAAAGGTCCTGGAGAACAGGTAAGGTGGCTGAGGACTGGAGGAAAGCCAATGTCACTCTAGTCTTCAGTAAGGGCAAGAAGGACGACGGAGGAAACTACAGGCCAGTCAGCCTCACTGTCATCCATGGAAAGATGATGGAACAGCTCATTCTAGTCATTGTCTTAAAGCATGTGGAGGAAAAGAGGATTATCAGAAGTAGCCAGCATGGATTCACCAAAGGGAAGTCATGTCTGACTAATCTGATAGCCNTATCAGAAGTAGCCAGCATGGATCCGCCAAAGGGAAGTCATGTCTGACTAATCTGATAGCCTTCTATGATGGCATGACTGGATGATTAGATGAGGGAAGGGCAGTGGATGTTGTCTTCCTTGACTTTAGCAAGACTTTTTGACATTGTCTCTCACAGCATCCTCATAGTCAAGCTTGGGAAGTGGGGTTTAGATGAGTGGACAGTGGAGTGAATTGAAACCTGTCTGGAAGATAAGAGCTCAGAGGGTTGTGATTAGTGGCACAGAGTCTAGTGGGAGGCCTGTAACAAGTGGTGTTCCCCAGGTTTCAGTACAGGGTCCAGTCCTCTTCAATATATTAATCAGTGGCCTGAATGAAGAGACAGAGTGTACCCTCATCAAGTTTGCTGATGACTCAAAACTGGGAGGAGTGGCTGACACACCAAAAAGCTGTGCTGCCATCCAGCATGACCTGGACAGGATGGAGAGCTGGGCTAAGAGAAACTTTATGAAATTCAACAAGGGCAAGTATAGGGTACTGCACTTAAGGAGGAAAACCCCATGCACCAGTACATGTTAGGGGCTGAACTGCTGGAAAGGAGCTCCATGGAAAGCAGCTCCACGGAGAGGACCTGGGAGTCCTGGTGGACAACAGGATGACCATAAGCCAGCAGTGTGCCCTTGTGGCCAAGAAGGCCAATGGCATCCTGGGGTGCATCTAGAAGACTGTGTCCAGTAGGTTGATGGTGGTGTTCCTCCCCCTCTATTCACAGAATCACAGAATTACTGAGGCTGAAAAAGACCTCTGGGATCATCTAGTCCAGCTTGTGTCCCAGCACTACCACATAGGGTAGACCATGGCACTAAGTGCCACATCCAGCCTTTCCTTAAACACCAGTTTTGCCCTGGTGCGGCCACATCTGGAGTATTGTGTCCAGTTCTGGGCTCCTCAGTTCAAGGAGAACAGGCAGCGGCTGCAGATGGTACAGCAAAGGGCTAGAAAGATGATGAGGGGACTAGAACATCTCTCTTACGAGGAAAGGCTGAGGGAATTTGGCGGTTTTAGTGTGGAGAAGAGAAAACTGAGGGGGCAACTTACCAATGCTTATAGATACTTAAAGGTTGGATGTCAGGAGGATGGGACCAAGTCTTTTTTCAGTGGTGCCCAGTGACAGGACAAGAGCTAATGGACACAAACTTGAATATAGGAAGTTCCATCTGAACATGAGGAGGAACTTCTTTACTTTGAGGGTGATGGAGCACTGGAACAGGCTGCCCAGGTAGATGGTGGAGTTTCCAGTTTAAAACTCAACTGGATGTGTTCCTGTGCAACCTTCTTCAGGAGAACCTGCCTTGGCAGGGGAGGTTGGAGTAGATGATCTCTTGAGGTCCCTTCCAGCCCTTATCATTCTGTGATTCTATGGTAATAACACTTAGGACATTCCTGAATTTGTGTGCTAATTTCATGTATCCTTTTCTGAAGTCAAAAGTGCTTGAAGACAATGTTTGAAAAAGGCTTCTCTGAATTAAAAGATGCTTGAAGAGAATGTTTGGACTGGTATATGGTGTGTATTGGGCTGACACCTGCCATGTTAGTTCTAGCAAAGTTGGTGTTCATACTTGCAGTAAACAATGTTTCAGATGTGCTGATTAATCCTGAAACAGCAGCATCTCTCCATTACTGTTTTCATCTTAAGCCACACAGTTTTCAAGGAACACTTCAAGATGCTTTCAGATTCTTCAGTAATATAGATAATACATTGGAAATTACATTTTTAACAAAATGGATTTTGTATATTCCTCAACAGAAGCATTATGGCTAGGATCAGAAAAATAAAACATGTATAGTAACATAATTACAGATTTGAATGAAATTCTGACAGCCCCAATAGTCCCTATTGGGTAGCAGTGTCGTCACGTGATTTTGGCCTGATTTATATATTCATTATCTTTTAACTCAAATATGATAAAGTATTTGAAATAATTAATTAATGCTGTTTGTTGGGAAGAAAAAACAAACAAACAAAAATTCTGTAAAGGGGAAAATATTTGACAACCAGTAGAGTAAACATCCCATTTATGGATTGTGGCAGAGGAGTTACAAGTAAGTAACATGCATGGTAGTTTTTTCTCTTAGTGTTTAAATATTTTGCAGCTATGCCAGCTTTAGTTGTGTATTTGTCTATGCTAATTTTCTCCCCTCATGTATTACAGAAGTAGGATATAAAATAGATCCATTTCTAGTATCCATACTAATGGAATTAAACATACAATAAATTGTTATTTAGACAGTAGATTTTCTGCAAAAATACAAGGCATAGAATATATTTAGTTTAGCAGATTACAAATAAGAATGTAATTTTTTAATTGCTTTCCCCTGGAATTCACAGAATTGCATTCAAGATTATTTCTTAGCAATTGTGTTTAATCACACAGACAGTGCCATGTATGTTAGATTATGTTGGCCTGCAAAGTGCATCAATATGTAATTAATAATGTGCCTGTCCTAGGTGGCAAGTCACTAAACACTGATTACTGTGGCGATTCACTAAACACTGCTTACTGTGGCTAGTGACTTACTTTCATTTTGTCAAGTCTCAGAAGCAAGCTACGAAAACTTGAGATGCATCTGGATTTTTTTGGCATCCTTTTAACTTATGCTGTAAATGGAAATGTTTTTCATCTCTAAATATTTGTCAGATGATAATGTTTCAGCTCTATTATATTGTATAGTGAATAAAAGCAGAGTGTGTGTAGGACTTTTTCCCACATTTATGGTGTATAAATGGAAAATTCAGACCAATCGAACTGTACATTGGTAATTCCACATAGACACTGGCAATACTACAGAAGCTAATGCCTAACAATACAATTTCTGTTTGTGTGTGCAATTTCCTATTTCGCTTTTAGGCACATACATTATCAATTGTCACTGGTTTCTATGATTGCATTTTAACATACCAGTAATATAAAGTGTGATTTGAATTTTATTAGTATGGCCCAAGAGCAAATTCCTAGATGTATTCAAATGTTGCTCCATAGAGCACAGGGATGTTGTGTTACAGGTCTCTAGAGAAAGTGCCCTCTTCTTGGTATGAATTGTGTCTCTGTTAATGTTCATACTAGAAAATAATAGTTGACTGAATGACTTTAGCATATCCCCTAAATATTTCTATCTTCCTTTCCTAATACACCCTGAACATTAGGAATTAGCATGTTGATTTGTAGCTTAGGTAAATATCTGCTGGAGTTTCCAGTGACTCTGGAGACTTAACAGAAACTTTCCTCAGCCGATTGTTATTCTTGGAAACCAAACATAGGTGGTAGACTATGAATGAAGACACTCAGTTAGAATATAGCAGCTGTAAATATTTATTATTTCAGTTGATTTTATTTACACATTTCTGTTCTATTCTGTGTTTCTTAACATGTTTATGGTGAGTTACTTAACCACAAGTAGAAAGAGGATTACGAAAAGGATGTTTCACTTTCCTTCTTCTGATCCAACTTCAACAGGGTAGTAACAGGGTAGCCAATTTTCATAATAGTCATCATACTTCTCCAACATATGGGACAAACTGGAGAAAAGATTTGCTGTACCATTGTCCTCAGAAGGTCCGAGTTGAATCCTCCTTGAGAACTGTGGTCAGGGTGGTGATACGAAGCAATCTATCTGTAACTCCTTCAGGCCTCCAAGTGCTGCATGTAGGAATCTAATCTAAAGTTTGTACTCTGATAAATATCAAGAATGGTTTTCATTTCACTTCATATAGTCAAGTATTTTATTATATTTATTGTATTTAGTCCAGCTCTGTGTTATGGTTCTTCTTTGATAGGAAACATACCTGCACAGGATCTTCTGAATATCTTGAAATTTGGGGAAATTTGGTGGAGTTAGTGTTTTTCACTTTTGTAATTGCATATTAAAATGACAGTGAATTGAAGCTATAGAAAGTTGTCTGAATACAGGCTGTCTTCCAAACCATAGAGAAACAACATGCTAAACAATCTTTAATCAGAGTGAATTTCTAAGGTTTGATTAATATTTCTGCTGAGATTAAAATACCAATTATGGTGTAAGACCTCTCCTTCCCAAACTGGAAAAAAAAAAAGTGATAAAAATATGTATTTTTTTATTTATACCACATGTTGTTTTTTTTAAGTCTACATTATTCTGTATGTTATGACCAGCATTTGGGTTTTTTCAGACAGATAATGTTAAAATATTGTGTATTTGTGTTCAGCCATTGTTCTATAAAGATTATATGTCACGAATCAGATAGTACTCTGGGCTAATGAAGCAGAGGAAAAAGAGTGCTTATGAGATCTTATTCTTAGATCAAGCTTTAAAAAAATCTACTTTAGGATTTTGATACATTTTACTCATATTGGAATAAATTACTACAGGACAAGCAAAATCAAGGTTATTAGATCCACTAAGACCAAGAATAAAGGTACTATAGAAATACCAAGACATTTAAGAAACAACATTTCACTCTTATTGTACAAATTAATTTTTGATTTAGTATTATTTTTAGTGTTTAAATGTAGTCTTAGTGATTGCTGTGTTAGTCAAGGTATTATTTTTCTTTGTGCTCTGGAAAGGTTTGATCTCAGTCTCTGCACCAACTTTTCTTAGCTATTTCTTATCAGATAAAACTTGCCAAACAGACTCAGACAAAAGGAATTATCACTGAACCCTTTTCTCTGGCAATGAATAGGAGTATGTAGAAAAGTTTGGTTTTTTTTCATCAGCTATTTACTGCCAGGTTCTGTCTGTCAGAGCTTTTGGGAGTTCCTTAGCCAAAAATACATGCTGGCCCCATCCTACTTAATAGATAGCAATAGGCCAGTTTTCTAGTAATTTTGCAGTCCTTTTTGGAAACAGTTTTAGTATTTTCATTTGCTGCACCCTGTGACAAATTTCACAGTATGCACCATATGGAAAAAAAGTGCATGATTTGCTGTTAAACCTGTTCACTGCTAATTTAACTGGCTTCTTACTACATGAAGAGGGGGATTACTAAAATTGTGTTCCTCTCCATCAGTGTGACCTGTGTGAACAGAGCTGCGATTCTTGACGTGTCAGGCATCTTGGGTGCAAGGAGCAGAGCAGCAGCCTTTGAAGAGGCTCTGCCATCCTCAGCCTGCCCTCTCTTACGTGTGCAAGATGTTCAAACTGTGTGACACATCATAAGCCTTTTTCCATAATTTAAGTAGTGGAGAAAATTTAAACTTAAAAAATTTGAAAACACGTAACTGAATGAAATTTTAAAACATTTCGAAGGCATATAACATAAATATTAGTGTGTTTACATGTAACTGTCAAACATGGGTCAGTTCATCAGCTGTTAGAAGTCAGTGTAAACATTTCAGACAGATTGGATGTTGGTTTGCACAGTCTGTAGGGCTGGTGCCCATCATAGCAGGCAGAGAGGGTGACACGGTGTCACCTGCTGAGCTGGGGTCTCTGGTATTGTCTGTTCACCTTTGTATCCACAAAATAATTGACAAGTCAGATAATCATATTATTTCGAAGGGTTTTTACAAGAAACGTTGACACCACTTTCAGCCTGTGACAGGATATACACAGTTTTCATTTTCTGTTATTATTTCCAGCTTTCAAAACACAGTTATCCAAGAACTGCATTGTTGGCAATGCAACAGAGGTCACTTTGTTCTACATATAACATACGTGTGTTTTATTTTTAATAGCTGATTTGCCAAAAAGAAAAAAGTGCAAGCTCTGGTCTTATAACTGCAAAGATCTTGGTAATGCTTTTTCCTTTCTGCATTTAATTTAAAGCTGCTGTGCTAGTGCAGTGGATGCTCATTATGTCTGTGGGAATGCTTCTTTGTATTTAGCCCATTTTATTTTGTCAGCAATTCCAACTACTCAGTAGTAGCAGATGCAGCTTCCTTGAATTTCTTCTACATATATTTTGCTACTTTCCCTGGTAGAAAGTTTTATCCATTATCCAAACTGGGTTTCTGTCTTTCATTCTATTAAGATTATCAAGCATTTGCTGTAATCTTTTAAAAAGTACGTCGACTGCTGTACTTTTATCCATATTATGGTTTGACTTATACTTTTTTACATAATTCCAGTAAATCTCTTGTGTATCATTAAGTATACTTTTCCAAGTAAGGATCAATAATATATAAATAGTTGTATTTTTTCAGGTGTTTAAAGGGATCATGGGAACATCTGGATGGATAGATAGATAGATAGATAGATATCTTCTGTGAATCTTGCTCTGTTGCTATAATTAATGCAATGTCCTTTAGTGTCTTCTCAGAATCAGAATTGCAGATTTTTCGGAGTGGAAGAAGCCATTTGATTAAAACATAATTCAGAGAACTCACATACATTAGAAAAAACATCTTTTTATTAGTAATCATGATTTTTGTCTGTTTTAAACTCAATACTTCAGAGAAACCTGATTAACAGTTACTCTACTGAAGAAAGAGTAAGGACAAAATTAGCACCATTTTGGAAAACTGAAACTCTGATTCCATTTACTCAGTGCCTTTCTGGGAATTTTTTGTGAGACTTGTGTCACTTACTGAATTACAAGTGGTCATTAGGGATACAGTTTGATTTTTGTTGTGTAAATGGGCAACTTTAATGAAAATTACAGTTGATCATTTGGTTTTTTTTTAAATTTATGTAATCTAAGCAAGATAAGAGTCTTAAAATATAACCTCATTGATCCTCAGTAAAAAAAAATAAAATATTAAAGCAGATACTATCTTAAGCCATAAAATAAACTATAGCAATTACCAATATTCAACAATAATAGTAGAGATGATGGTAGAGAAGCTTACCCCCAGTTAATGACCTTTGAAGTAAAGGGTCTCTGCTTATCTTACATTTTACTACTTTTTTTTTTTTTTCTTCCCCAGATCATCTCACTGTTTAAACAGGAAGTATTGTTTTATTGTAACTTTTTAAATCATGATCATTTTTATAGAGAAAAAGCTTATAATTTCATATATTCTTGTCTTCATGCTGAAAGGAAAATGCATGGTTTGAAAACTGTTCCATAGTGATTTGCTGTTCCAGACAGTATTTATCAAATGTTTGACACATTACAAAATAAGTCCAGATGTATTGTATTCGGTAAGGAGCCTATTTAAAGCAGTAGGTTGAGAGAGTACAGCTTTGTCTACTACCCTAAGAAAGTAAGGTAATATTAAGATAATCATACTAATGTTCTCTCCATCCTCCTAGGCAACTGACTGCAAAAAGTTTGCTCATAACAGAGAAAATTTTGGAAATATTCTGTAATTTTGCTTCTTTCAGAGCTAGAATTTTATGATAATTTGTATGTTCTCTATAGCCTGGGAATTCCTGTTTTCCATACTAGGGCTATCAGTCAGTACTGAAGAATCAAGTCCTACCAGGCACTGAAGAGATGGGGAATATTAAAGACAATAGCAGAAAATAAATAATAGAATAGGCTAGTAAATACTCTTTTTAGGAGTGAAATATTTTTTGTTGTTTTGTTCTGGGAAAAGAATGCATAGCTGCTTCTGCTGTTTGCAAGCATAGAGTTCAGTGTGAGGGAGTTTAAATAATCCATAACATTAGCTAGAAAATGTGAGAAAAATATTTGAGAAAGGTAACTTGTGGCTTAAGTAAAAATGTTTACACCTAGTTGATCTGTAGATAAAGCCTCAGGCAATTTACTTAGTGGATTTTTTTTTTATGGGGATGCATGGAGGAAAATCCATCTGTTTAACATTATCCAAAACAAAAATAGACACTTCACGATTAATGAAAGCTACAAGAAAGATTTTCCAGGGATTGTGAAACCGTGTTCCTTTTACAGTTCGATCCATCGTATCTGCCAGATATAATCAAAGAATCAAAGATTGATTTCAATTGCTAGAATTGGGATAAAATAGAATACTTACACAGAATTGTATGTGTCATTATTGAAGCTCATTATCACAGTAGAAACTAATTCATGCTTTTGGGTGTTCTGAAGTCCCAGCTGGGGGGCTGCAGCTGACGAAGACTGAGTTAGGAGATTTAGTTCATACTCAGATGAGCTTCATCCCGTGAAGAAGCTGTGAGCCCCATGGCTAAGCATTGATATTTCTCACAAGTAAAGTATACCCATAGCTCCTTTTACTTTTGGATATCCTAGTTTTCACTTAAATGCCTTGTGGTTCCAGACCAATGTGAAGACTTTGTCAAAAGCTGTTGCTGTTTGAGCCTATAGAGAACTACCACACAAGTCATATACAAACAAGAAAAGAAAAAAACAAACAAACAGAAAACCAACAAAATAAACCCAAACCAAAAAAACAGAAGTCACTTTTGCTCCAGAGAATGAGACATCATGGTGTGGGGTATTTGGTTGCTTAGGCATTGACACCATTTGAGATGTGTGAGGGCCACGGTAACATCTGTCATGTGTGACACAGTTCTTAGTGCAGTCTTTTTCAAAGGGTAGACTGGCTATCCCACAGCACCTTCAGTGACATCAGAGAAGATTTCAGTTACCTATATAATATTCAAGTGTCACTTTACATTCTGGAGGTACCCTGCAAAGCTTCCCTAGGTCTGTAAGAAGAGCTTAGAAAGCTGACAGGCTTCTAGCTACACATAGATAACACAGAATGGAAAATATATGATTAAACAGGCAAAGGAGGCTAAACAAAGGGTAAAGTCAACAGTGTCCCAATAAATAGAAAATCTTGGTTAGCTGTCAGACTGATACATGATCATGTTAGTTTTTAGGCACAGACTCAGCAGTGTATGGTAAAACTGCAGCTGACAATCTTTATAGAGTAGACACACTTTTAAACCAATGAATTAGATTTTCTAGACTATCTTGCTGACTTTAAATTTATTGTGGTTGTAGCACTTGCTGACAAAAAATATTACAGGCTATTATGGGGTTAAGGGAAGACTTCCCATTTAAGGGAACATTTCAGAGAAAGGAGGAAAAGATTTGAATTAAGTGAAGGTAATTGAGAGTCAGATTGATAATGCTGAGAGAATTAAGGCAATTGTAAGGCTTGCCATAAACTTCATTATTAAACATGAAGAAAGACTGAATAAACCTTACATGAAATTTGATGTTAATGAAGAAGGGGAACAAATAGCTGTTTCAGAAATGTAAAATTGTCTAATTTTACAGAAATTACTAAAGCACAGTAGATGCCTTGGTTTTTAGCTGTTCTGCATAGAAATGTAATGCTGTGTTTTATTGGTATTATAATTGCATATAGGATAAATATAAAGCATGTAAAATAAGATTTCTGGAAAGACAAAGAAAAGAAAATCTAGAATTGAAACCTCTTTTACTTAATTCGTTTGAACAGGATGTGCTTGATAGCTTTGTAGACGACATCCCCAAAGACAATTTTTTTCCACAGGCCAGTGAATCATAAATTATTCCATAGCATTAATTCTGTTACTCCCAATGGGTGGCAGCTTTCCCATTTGTAGTAGTTCCAAACATTGTGTTTCCCTTAGTGGCAGAAAAATTGTATGATGAATCTGTTTCATATTAAGTTTTGATTAAACACAGGCATTTGTGATCATTTTAGTGACAGTATGCTCTTCACAAAAATTACATTTTTATGTTACAAGTAAAACTAGTTGCTTTGCCTTATGCTTTAAAGTAAGAATAGAATTTTTTTTGATAGAGTAAGATTTCTTTGATAGTTTAGTTAGTGTTATGTCACCCTGTTAAACATAATTTCCTATTAAAAGTTGCCTTATTACTCATGGCAGACAAAAAAAATGCTCAGATTCTATTTGTACTGCATGTAAAATCTCTATTTAGGAACAATTCACATTTCCAAAGCTCGGTTTGGCTTTTGACCTAGAAGTTAGGGAAGAAAGTCAGGGTATCTAAACTACTTTTAATCTTGTTCTCTGGGGAAGTGCAGAAAATTCTAACTGGGATAACCCGAGATTATCTGTGCAAAGGGAAGTAATAGATAGGGAACAGGTAATTAGGAAGAAACCAGTTTTAACTTTTTAGGCATACTGGAACTGATCCTACAGAAATAAGTCTTCGTAATTACTGAACCATGGAAGCTATACAGAAAAATAAAGCTTATGGGTTAGCCACTTCATTCCCCTTCTTTTGTGCCAACTGTCATGTGGAGAATAAATGACAATCTCTACCCGTGTACTCTGGGAATCACTTACATTAGCATAAGTGATCATTCTTAGCTGAGTGAATGTCAGTGAGCCATAAGAGAATTTTAAGGGTCTGGACCAGCTCCCACTGAAATAGGAGCCTAAGTTCCATGTACTTCAGTAGTGAAGAGTCAATAAGAAGAAAAAATGGGGAAAAAAAAAGGAAATATGACTTAGTTTTACAATTATTTTTCTTTGAGTTATATCCTTCTTTGCCGCTGATATAAATTTAAGGTTAAATGTTTTCTATCAGCAGTTTGTTTTATCTGAGAAAGTTCAACACTGCTCAGTGAGACATCGTGTGTCGTCTTTTAGGCATGATTATGTAATGGTAACTCATTTGCTGTGTTGGATAAATACATGGAACCATCTTCTTTCAGCCCTGCAAACAGCAAAGAAATGTAACTAGGACAGCTTTGGTACATTCTTTCAGTATGAGAAGGTTGCTGCCTGGTGGGAATTCTTTTCAGCATCTATTAAATTCTGGTTTGTATTACAGGTACAGATACTTGTAGTTAGTTTTATGTATTACAACTACAGAAATTAACTGTTAAATAATTACACTGAGAAGTCATGGACAGGTCTGGAAGTTCCTAAATGTGGTGATAAATATGCTTTATTTCCCAACTCTTTATTTGTGCATAAGTTCTAAGATGGTTTTGGACAGGAAGGGTTATGCAACACAATGTGAGTAGAAGTCTCCAAATGAGGCATTGTTTTCCATTTCTTTCTATGATATTCTTTGATCTTTTTTTTTTTTTTTCCCTAAATGATAGGTATATTGGAATTTCCATGACTTGTAAAGTGCTCAGGATGTCATTGTTAACTCATGTGCCATTGACTTGTGCTGTTTCTGCATGATTTTATTCACTAAAAGCTGGGTGTAAACTGCAAAAAAATGGAACTATCTTTTCCAAGCCAGCCTTGCACAGATGCAATCCATATGGAAGCTATCAGGAAGTTATTCCTGATTGTTACATTCATGTCAATTTTTTTCCCACAGAATACATTTGTTTTGGGGCTGTCTAGAACAGTCCTGTTGTTCTCACTGCAGCATATTAATTTCAGAATTAGATTAAAATATAAAAAGTCTGTAAGCCAAATTCTTGCTGCAGATTAATGATGATACAAGTAAGAACAGTGTCTGTCCAATAAATTTGAATAGTTTTACTTGAGAGGAGAAATAGATTGAGTGTAGAATACAGTTTTAAGTATATATGGAGTTTTGTTTTAAAACTGAATTATGTTCAATTAAACGATCACTGTAAGAAAACTGTGAGGTATGCTGTAGAGATAAATAAGCGATGGTGCTGAGGAAATGGCAGAGATCTTTAAGTGTTTCTCAAATATATTTGTAGCTATCTCTTGTGTTCTGTTGCAATCACTGTATCTTACATAGGAAAATAGGATTTGTTACACTCCTACTAACAAAGACTTTTGCTCTGTCTTATGTAGGAAATCTTACAAATAATGAAAAGTGGGTTCTTTCCCTGTGTCAGGGCAGGGGTTTCTGTAAAATATTGCAGCCCTCGGTGAGCAACTGGAAGCATGTGAGTCTGCCCAGTGGCAGACATGGACTCTTGCTTGAAAGCATTGGGGAGTGACTGAAGATTAGTGTTTCACTGTACCCCCAGATGAAATGGTTTGCATGTTTCCAGCGGAAGGTCTTTTATTGTTTTGTTTTGTTTTTTTTAATTTTCTATTTCCTGCCCCAATCATATGGCAAATGTTAAATTTATGAGGACGTGAAAGGGTGTTTGTTGGGGGGTTATATATTATTTTCTGGAGAAACTATTCCATATATTGAAAAGGCTTTCTTTTCCCCCCTCAGGGAATTCCTGGAATCCCTGGAAATCAAGGAGCAAAAGGACAAAAGGTATTATTAATAGTTCAAGAAACAGTTAAAACCTGTGCATATATATAGCTATTCCAAAGTTCAGTGTGTGCTCAGAGGAGAATTTTCATAGTGGGAATTTAGGACTTCAAATCATGCTGCAAATGAATAGAGACATGCTCCATGTTCTTTGTGGCATGTTTGAAAATCTCTCAATAGGTTATATTTCAACTATTCTAGAATAAATTAATAGTTTAGAAGTAACAGTTAATTTCTTAATACTTTGAGAAATAATCCTAACTAATTAAATCTACATAATTAATGTTTGATAAATGTGTTAACTATGTGCACATTAATCACAGAATTCTTCTCTTTATATAAAAACTGTAGGGTGAAATTGGACCACCAGGTCAACCAGGAGCAAAAGGGTCACCAGGGGATACTGTAAGTTTGCAACATGGTGTTATTATGAACAAATAATTCTGATGCTGTCACTCTTTACTTGTAATAAGCAAACAAGTGATGGCAAACACAGTAACAACCTAGTATTTTCAGGTTGACAAATATGATCAGACCAAGTCTATTCTCTGAAATCCTCCTGAAGTATTAGACACCCACTTTAAAAAATTTGTGGTTTCCTGACTGCACATTTGATAAACAAATGCAGCAAACACATTAGTCTGAATTTAGTCTCTGAATTAATTAACCTTTAATTAACTTTGAAAGTAATCAAGCAAATTTATTTTGAAAGTTAAAAATGACAAATATTGTCATAATGTGTTTTGAATTTCTGAAGATTAATTTCAGGATGCTTTTGTGATAGTGCTTTTTTGACAAAGATTGTGAGAATAGCTCAGATCACTGAATTCCCAAACTGCTTAAAGAGGGATTTTTATTTTGGAATGTAGGAAACTGATAAATAATTCGCTCTCTTTGGACAGTCCAGTTTACCACACCTTTGTTATGTCTGAGTAGGGTAATTTCTATGTTATTTATAATCCTTTAGAAATCCCAGTAGTAAAATAACTGTTTTGAATGTCAGTGCAAGTATATATAGTCTTCAAAAAATGGAAATTTTAAAGCCATAAAGGACAACTGCTTAAAACTAGTTAGAGTTCTTTCATTAATTAGTAGCTGTTTCATCATTAATTGAAAATATGCTGTCTTAAAAAAATAACCTTTTCTATTGAAAAGCCATTTAGATGGCTCCATTATTAATCATCTTCACTGTTAACATGTCTTTTTGCAGTTTTCGTTTTGTGCTTAAGATTTTTTATCTTCTTTGCTGGTGCATTTTATCTTCTTTGCTGAATAAAATGCTTCTGGCTTTCGAGAGATACATGGCTTTGCATCATAAATAAGCTGGTTACTGTGATTTTTTTACTCAGATAAAGAACATTTGCCTTATATTCAATGTCAAGCAGATCAGTATAGACTAATACTGCTAGAATGAAGTAAATACTGAAGAGAATTAAGTACAGAATTAAAACTGATTCTACTATGTCTATGGACAAGAGCACTAAATGACTAAAGTTTTTTAACCACATAAGGAATTTGCTGTTTATTCTTAGTGTGTATAGCCAGATGGTAGTATAAGAGATTTTAAGCAGTTATATTCATGCTACAGAATTAGTAACTCTTGTCGGAGAAAAAAATAGATAACACACCTTGATTTGTAGTTGAATTTGTGACAACAATGGGAAGAACATCACTTGCTTTCTCTTGTCTTCATGACTTATCTTGAGAATCACTATATCTTGTGTATGTAAGGGACTCATCCATTCCTAGTCCAAGTAGGAGAAACTTTATATTTTCAGGAAGCCAAGAAAGCAGTTCAAATAAAATATTTTATTGGGAAATTTCAGCATTTCTGTAGTGTTATTATTGGTTATTATTGGGATAAATATGATTACATGGGAAACTGTAAGATAAACTTAATTTCTTTAGCTTGGAAAATGCATTTGAAGATAAAAAAAAAAAAAACAAAACCAAAACAAAACTGAGTCCAACTCTGTGATTTGGATTTTCATAAAAATAGCATTGAGCATTCTAGTATCTGAACCAAGAAGTTTATTAGAAATGCTCTGATAGCATTTCTTCAATAAAGACTAACATATAGACACTTTTAACAAAAAATTAATCTCAGAGCAATAATTCTCTTGCTAATTAATTCTGTCTGAAATAGAAGGGTAAAGGGAAGTAGTAAATAAAATTATGTGAACAAAGCTGAGGGATTTGAATAGTAGCAAGAAGGAGCTTCAGAAAAAAAACATTAAATATAAGCAGATGACATTCCTGAAACAGAAGAAGAGACTGAGAAGCTTAGATAGTGATGCTGGCGTTGCAGGTGCAAATGACACAGAATGTTTTATTCCTGAATAGGGAAGCTATGGTTAGAAGTCGCGATAGGTAAAGGATTTGGGAGTTCTGGTGGATGAAAAACTGAGTATGAGCCAGCAATGTGCCCTTGCAGCCGAGAAATCCAGTTGTTCCTGGACTATATCAAAAGAAGTGTGGCAAGCAGGTCAGGGGAGGTGATTCTTTCCCTCTATGAAGCTGTGGTGAGACTCCACCTGGAGTATTGTGTCCAGCTCTGGGGCCCCCAGCGTAAGAAGGACATGGATCTGTTTGAGGAGGTCCAGAGGAGGGCCACAAAGATGATCAGAGAGCTGGAGCACCTCTCCTGTGATGACAGACTCCCATCATGAGTAAACGTCACCATATTTGAGGTGATCTTTTGATTTCAATTATGCATTTGTCCAAATGATGCTGAGATCACTGATTTCACAATAGACTCTAAAGTCCTTACTTTAACATGCTCTGGTTGTGCTGTGTAGTGCCTAGACATGTGGAATCCAAAGGGATATACTTGAAGAAGCTCAGGAGGGTATTAAATAATACGCTTTTGAAAGTTTAATGGTCCACAGATCTCATATTTTCTAATTTTTTACTTAATTTTTCACTTAATTTTTCACTTTGTTTTATTGTTTTTCATCAAAGAAAATTCAAAAGAGTGTAGTTTGTGCTTTCTGTAGCTTACCACAGACAAGGAAGAGAGCCTTGAACTTGATCTCTGAATAATGCTGTTTTAAAAAAAGTCTTTACTCTGCTTTCCAAATTACAAACATTATGTATAGGCATATGAATGTCTATGAATTAACTGAAGAGTTCACTTTTTTCCCCATGCTCACAGTTCCATAATAAAATACACATCAGTTAAAGCCAATGCAGTCCTGGTTGGAGAGAAAGACTGAGATCAGTCTTGAGTTTTACAAATTCTGGGCTACTCTGCCATCCAATACATTCAGAATTCCCTGCACAGTATACAGCTACCCTGTACCACTCAGCAGCTCTTCCTTTCCTGACTCTACCACAGGCACAACCACTACATAACTGTCAGAAACCCTTTTGTATAAAGTGAGTACACTGGTGAATTTTCTTCTCACAAACTTAAAGGACTTTTTCAGTCTCCTAAAGATATTCTCTGGAAAGAACACACTTCCTTGACAACCAGTTATTGCAGTAGTTTAGATCAAATTTGAATAAAATACTGCCTGAACTGGAAGTTCAGAAGTCACAGAATCACAGAATCACAGAATCCTAGGGGTTGGAAGGGACCTCGAAAGATCCTCTACTCCAACCCCCCCTGCTAGAGCAGGGCCACCTAGAGTCCATCACATAGGAACATGTCCAGTCGGGTTTTGAATGTCTCCAGTGAAGGAGACTCCACGACCCCCCTGGGCAGCCTGTTCCAGGGCTCTGTCACCCTTACAGTAAAAAAATTTTTTCGAACATTCATCTTGAACCTCCTATTCTCCAATTTACACCCATACTAAGTCCTTACTCCTAGCTAACACATGCACACTTGGTCTATGACATGTGCCTCTCATCATTTTTATTGCCTATTGTTGGATTTTTTTGATCCATTTCATTCTGAACAAAGTTTAACAAAATGCTGGAAGGAGGGCTGTGTCATCAGCTATAACAAAGCCTTGTGGGATTTTGAAGTGTCCATATTTATTCAAGTAACTCACCTACCATGTTTTCTTCAAAAATTATTTAGATAAATAACACCTGATTCTTGATATGCTTGAAAATAATTTATTCGTGTTTCCTGTGAACTCATTTAATGTATCTTTTATCACCTGATAAAATAAGTAGGAAATTGATGCAAGGAATATTTGGATACTTAATACAGCACTGGGAAATTCCGACCAGAAAAGATAGTGGGATTTTCCTTGTATTAGTCACACTGAATATGTTTGTTCCAGAAAAAACAGATGGAGAAGTTGTGGATGGTCTATTAATACCTTGGGAAAATTCTTCAGTAACAAGTTCTTCTTCAGTAACAACTATCCCTATTACATTGCCAACATCAGTAATTTATTAATTTATCTGCCACATAAATAGCTCTGGAAAATGGGGGAGTAATGCTACATTTTATGTCCTTTAATTGTTCATTTTCATTCACAATATGCTCTTCTAAATTTACATGCCATAGTTTTCAGATTACGTTCTCAGGATTTTCCTATATGGTATCTGAAAGTTTTCTAATTTCAGCCTATGGATTTCATGTAGTTGTCTTCCTGTAATTTTTTTAATAAAGTACCTTAAATATGGCCTGGCAATGAAAGTGCAAGAAAAGAAGCCAGAACAAATGGGTTTTATTTCTCCCTTTCCTGCAGATGTACTGTAAACCCATTGTCTGATTTGTCTTCTCTAGTACATGTTTGTAGGTCATTGTGGGTATTTACATGTATTTAACTTTTTTGTAAAAAAGCTATACTGTACACATAGTATTTCCACTTTGGTAAGATAAAATTGATCAAAGGAGTTGTGCAAGACAGTCCTAGAAGTGATCTAGAGTGGAGCTGGTAGAGGACAGGAAATACACTATATCTTATGTTATGAGGGGAAGCAGACCTCAGAAACTTACTCCATCTGGACAGGAAATGGTAATTTCTATTAAAAAAAGTATAAAAGAAATAGTATAGTGTATAGTAAACCTTTATATACCAAATAATGGATTACACTAGATTAACTGCATCATCTTTGATAAGATGACTGATTTTCTGTGAAAGTAAGAACAAGAAGATTTAATCTTCAAAGTTCAGGAAAGTGTCGGTAAGTATTTAATGTATGATATTTTAGTTATTTTAGAGAAATATGTTTAATAAAAGAAATTTCACATGCAATTGACTGATTGGGGAGGTATGAGACTGAGTAAAATTGGCAGCAAAGTTACTCAAATTTTAGTCTTGTGATTGATACCATTTATTTGTATTCACAGATCTGTGTCTGTGACCTAAAGAGCAAGTTGCTGTGTTTAGTGATGGAAAGTTTTGGTGACCAGTACTCTCTTACAACACAGCAGGAAAGAAACCAGAGTTTATCTGTGTTGCCTTAGTTAACAGTAAAGCACAGCTGAAATACCAGAAAATTGAGGAAATGCTGTAAATCCTGGCTACAAAGAATTGCCTCTTGGCCTCTTGTTCCAGATGCTCTGATTTCTCTCTTCTGTTTGCAAAACCAAAGACATTTTTCTAGTTTTAGTAATGAAAGTTAATTTTATTTATTTAGCAAAACTGAGTGACAATCTGTGGTACAAATTGCTGTAGACATATATTTATTGATCACATGTAACTTTTGAAGTAGGTCTGAGATGATGCCATGCAACTGAATAGTTCCTGACATTTAGTACTAAATGAAAGGTGGTTGGTTTTATTGATACGAAAGCAAAGACAAATAACAATGCTAACAGTAGTTTTTGAAAAAGCTCTCCGTTAGAATCCTTAATAAAACTTAATCTCTAACAAATCAGATTTCCAGACCTTTTTTAATTATTTGATATTTTTATACATTTGTGCTTTTATTTTATGCTGTGTCTTAAGTACAGTCTTATATCAGGTCATATTTCAGAGTATATATGCAAGTCCAAATAAAGGAATAATAATAAATTGTTTTTATTGATGCATGCAGTTCTAGAATCAAAAAGAAGTGATAAGAAGTGAGATGGAGTGGTGAAAAAGACACATTATTAACACCAGATGTGGAAAATAGTATAAATGGGAATTATGAGAATTCCTTTATGAAAAGTATGATTAAATAAAAAAAAAAAAAAGAATTTATTTTCTAATGTATGCTTAAGAGTACAGAAATTAAAAGTGTGAGTCAGTTGATGGTTTAATAGCCTTTAGCTCTTATTTTATGTATTGAACAAAGACAACTAAATATTTTTGTATCAACATGCTTCCCTGAGAGGAGTTCAAGGGTTTTGGCAATGCTCTGGCTTTGTACATGTGCTGAAGTGTCATGATCTGAAATGGCAGAAGCTTTTGGGTTCTTGAATGTACAGTTCAATCCTGAGGACTCTGCAGAAGAATCAAAGGTGTAGCCCCAAATTTAACTGCTCCCAGTAAAGCTCCACAAAGTTAGCAGTAGGAGTCAAAACATGGCAACGTTTGAGGGACACACAGAAAGAAGGAAGCAAATATGACATGCCACATAAACTTCTGCTGGTTTTGGGAACCCTAAATAGAAACTAAGAAACTCGTGTAATTTTCAATTATAGCTAAGGATATATTAAAGATATATAAAAGATTAGATCATACAGATGGGGTTCTGAGTTGCAGAATTTTCTCTCAGGAGTATTTAATGACAGAGCTGTACTTTTTTTCTGCATTTTTTTTTCCATTGCAGAGTAGCCCTTCCTTAGGTCATAGAAGGTCTAAATAATCCACCGTGCAGTACCAGAACAAAAGCCTTTATAGTAATGTGAAGAAAGACATATTTCTCATGCTATTTATTTCACTGTAGAGTTTTAGTGGTAATAATAATAGTACACTATACTGAAGCCATTATTCCTCTAGCTTAGTAGAGAAATGCCTCTGCCTTTTTCACAAATAAATAGGGTTTGATGGGACCAGAAGGCTCATTTGGACTACCTGGAATTCCTGGGCTGAAGGTCAGTTTTTGTGTTAATTTGCTTGTGACTTTGATAAATGACTGCTTTATAGATGTATGATTTTTCCTATATTACCTTATATGATAATTTGGACTCAAGATTGCTTAATATAACTCAGTAAACGTTGTGTGTTATCCCATGAGGCTTGGAATAATTGCAGAAATGGTCATGAGACTTTGTTGCAGCTTTGCAGTCCTGGAAAATGTTCTGCAATGCTGGGAGCCAGATAATTCTCAGTATACATCAGAACTTTCTGACCTTGTTATATTTATTTATGTTTTAACTGTATTAATTAATGTTACATGCTGCATTTTCCACCCAAGGAGCCAAATTTATTTCAGATGTAACTCTACTGAATGCACTGCAAGAATTAATTTGACCCATGCTCTCAGAAACTAAGATAGATATTATAAGTCCAGATGACTTAGGTTAACCTTTTAATTTAATCCAAGATGAATTTTGGTAAGTAAGCACTAAATTTTGTGTCCTAGAGAGTATTTAGGAATATAGCTTCCCTTTCCTGAACTTCGTGTTTACATGTATCTCCATTTCCACCCATACGGTATTTTATATCCAAAAGTACATATGTATTTGAAATTGTACACTGAAGGTAACATTTCTTAAAGTGGTAAGAGTTTGCTGTGATCAAGAAGATAGAATACCTATCAAATGACTAAAAATTAATGGACGTTATTTTAATTTGCAAAAAAATACTTTTGTTCTGTATATTTATCCCTCATTCAGAATATATTCTGATTCTTATAGAGTCATTCATAATAAGCTCATTAAAGAAGAGCATCATGAAGTAATAATTCTTAGATTTTAATGAAAATCATCATGCTGAATATATGCCTGAGTCCATAGGCTACAAGAAAAAGCAAAACATAAATAAATATTTTGACTCAGACAAGTCCAAGGATTCTCAAGAGTTTTATTAAATAAGACAGTGGAAATTTGAGGTCAGTACACACCAACATGGTACAACTGGGAAAGACAAATTCAGCAGGTGAAGAAGGGACAGATGAGCAGAGGCTGTCAGATCACATTTTGTCATCAGTATCTTATCTTTCCTGAGAGAAAGTTGAAACTTCAGGTTTCCTGTAAGGGATCAGAACCTTAACCTTTCAGTCACTAGCTGGGCCTACTTTTAAGAGCCAGTTTTCCACCAGCCATGTCTGTTTATGCTTATCATACTACGTGTGACAAAACATACCGATGTATCAGCCATACTCTTATATTGTTATATAGGGTGATAAAGGCGAACCTGGAATACAGGGGAAACCAGGATTACCAGGAGTCAAGGTAAAAATGAATCTGGAAGTCTTCCAGTTAAAGAAAGGATTGATTTACTTTTCCATGATTTAATGATTTTCCATGATTAGTTACTAGGCAGTTTGTTTCAAAATAACACAGTAATTAACATAGAGTTGCATCAGAATCCATTTGATAGCTTATTCTTATTAATTGTATACTATTTTATAGTATATTTTATAGGCAATATAAGTCAGCCGTTCATGAAGTTGAACTGAAAACATTGTCATTACTTCAGATATTTTTCTTTGTGTAGTTTTGAAAAATGAGCATCAACTGTATTAAAAGGCAATTAAAAAGGTATAGTGGAAAACTGAGGTTAAGAAACAGGATTCCCTTTTTTTGGCTTCTCTGTATTCAACATCCATTCATAAATTCTCCAGACATGTCAATCATCCTCAGTTATAAAATTTCAAAATAACATAGCCAAAGCATATCATGTGACCTTGAGAAAACATGCAGTATATGTTTTTACATACAGCACATCACTGACACAGAGCTATTGTATTACTCAGGGAGAACTAGGAGTACCAGGTGCTCCAGGTGAACCAGGCTACCCAGGCATTCCTGGTACCCAGGGTATAAAGGTAAGTGATCTTTCCAGTTTTACATTAATTGCATTTTGTACTGAAGTGCTTTTCTTATAAGTGATGATTATTAGAGGAAATCTTTATTTTCTAAATACATTGTTATTATGAGAGAATAGTTGCTATATTTGGAAGGCCCATTCTTTAGAAAAACAATATTTTTTTCATAGAGAGGAGAGGATGGCCAATATGTAGGACTGTTAGCAAAAAATGCTACTGCATAGGTATTAATGAAATTTCCATTACGAATTACAGTATGTAATTATATGATCCATGATTCTATATTTTCTTAATCTTACACCTTATAGCAAGTGCTACACCTATAAAGTCTATTGTACAATGTCTTTTGTGGACCTCCCATAAGAACTGGAGTAATTAACCCTATAATGGGATTTCAGAACTTGAAAATTATAAGTGATTGAAAGGTATTACTTTTTTGTGCCTCATGGGTAATTACATAAAACAGAGTTTTCTAGATGGTGTTTTTTCAGGACATCACCTTTCTTCTGTGTAATAACCAAGAAACAGAGAAAGACCAAGAATTTATACTTTACATATGCAATTAGGAAAAAGTATGTGTAGGAGACACCATGTTTATTTGAAACAGCTGGGCAAAAATATTCAATGTAAACTTCAATAACACGATTTAAGGAGAATTTCAGGGCTGAACACCAATCAGCTCTCATGGTTGGAAAGTGGTTGAAGTCAAATTAGTTCCATCGCTGTAAATCAGTTAATTCTAATTATAAATGAAACTTTGACTTCTATTACATATTTAGTCTAAATTTAAATTAACATGTCTTTATTCTGGATACTTGTAGAGCAATAATGTGTGCATCCCAAAAATTAAATGTTTCATTGCTTTCCAAGGTAGTATCACTATTATGTTCATTTTTTATTGTATTTTTGTAGGAAAACATGACAAAGAATTATATTTGGGTTTTTTTACAGTGAGTTTCTTAATTGGCATATACAAATATTTTAATATTATATTGTTCCTTTGGAGCAATATAAGTGATCTGATATGTCCTGGTTTGAGTGAGAACAGACCAGGTCTAAGGGACTGACTGCCCTGACACTAAACCATGACATGATGTCATGTAACAGATTTGTTTCCTTAGGATATAGTTTATTATAACTAAGAAGCCTTACCTGCAATTATTAAAACTAAATATTTATCGATGTTTAGACAAGTGAAGCAAGTCCCTCGTCAATGGAGGCTAGAGAATGATCCAAATTTAGGTGAGAAAATAGAACCTGAGTTCTGCTTTCCAAGACAAGATGTAGAAAAAAGTAGTCTTCTGAACAGTTTCAATACAGTGATTTCCAGAGCACATAAGGACAAAGATTTATTGGCTTCAGTCTTTTGAAGTATACTGAAGACCAATGGAAGAGTGACATGAGTTGAGTCACTGTCATAACAATAGTTTAATTAGTTCCATTATCAGCATATATTCAGTTTCAGTATCCGAGGGTCATGTAAGTTGTATGTACCTAGACAGTAATACTGGCTTTAAGAAGGGAGACTTTGTTAAAGTTTATGGAACCTCTCAATTTTAAACTGAAGAAGCTTTTGCAAAAGTCATTCATTTTATATGAAGAAGCAAGACAGAATATGTATTGTTGGTTAATTGGAGTTATTAATCATAAATCTGACAAAGTCTTGAATTACTCAGGAGAAAAAAGTGCAGTTTGGGCATCTGACAGTAAAAGTGAAGTTTTTCAGATGTAGGCTATTTTAAAACTTGAAACCAAACCATGTACTTTACAATCAAGCACAACACAACCAAATACAGATGGCATAAATACCCTCTTAAGTTCTGGGATTTTTGATCAATAAAATATTTGTTATGGCCAAAAGCTCCTCTTTACAATTGTTTAGCATTTAACTAACATTCTCTTTTTCAAAAAATAGCCAAACACAAATATTTGGCTCTTACAAGAAAATCAGTAAAACATACCTAAAAACTCCATCCTAATTCTTTCCTTTATTAAATGCAGTTTTATAAACCTTCCACAGAACAATCTTTGTTTCATGAATTGCTATGTTCTTGGCACAACGTTTTGATTCGTGTCTATTTAAACACAATCACACTGATTTAAGGGGTCAAAATAAGTGCAGGAGACATCTCCCATATGTTTAAACTTGTTCTGGGAGTATGTATTTTATACCACCATCATTAATTGGCATGTACAGTTTTCAAGTGCTACCTGTTTCTCTTTGATGTCAACTAGATGGTGTTCAGACAACTTAATAAACCTAGATACGTGCCTTTTAAGTACCATTTGCACCATCTGATTGCCACTCACCCCACTAATATTTATTTACTATAAACATTAATGAAAGTGAAAAGGTGAGGATGGAAGTGGAACTTAGTCCTTACACAGTTTTGATTAAATTTAAATGCAATTTTTTTTCTGATTTTTTTTTTTTGATGTGTCATGTATGACTTCTACGTTCAATGGGTTTACAGTGTTACCGAAATTATTTATATTCTCAGTAGGTAAAGGCAAGCATGCCTAGATGTTAGCATTCAGAAAAAATTTAATCCATCAGAAATCCTCCCCTCCTTGCTTTCATGCTCTCCCACTTCCATACACTGAGTGGATAAAATCCTGCTGGATTTGCTACCTCATTATGATGTATTTTTAAATTTTAACTTGGTATATGAGCATCTGCTTTTCTCTTTGATATTTCTACCTATGATAGATTGCCTTCTTAGTATCATTTTCTGTACTTTTCTCAGTGTTTGTGTACATGAAGATAAAGTCATTTGTTTTAATTCATTATAAAGAAAAGCTATTAGATGCTTCTTGTATTTACTGTGTTAAAACACAGACTAAATGTCTTTGAGATGAATCATGTTACAATGGAGACTTTTCTTCTAATATTTACAGGGGGACAAAGGAAACCAAGGTGAAAGTGGTATCCAGGTATATCAACTTTGTTTCTAAGGAAATTATCTGGCAACACTGTTAATACAAGTCTTAGGTGTTTCTATAGAAGGTTTGCCTGAAGAACAGCAGCAGTGAGCCCTAACTGTTCTTCAAGGAAAATTTCCCAGTATGTCCAGTATGAATTTCCAGTTGCATTTCTGGGGCTGAACAGGCTATTGCATTTGGTGCAGAGCTGTGTGGTCCTGGCAGTGAGGATGTGGATTGTGCTGGTGCCTCAGGGGCTGCAACATGACCCAGCACTGTCCTGCAAGGGGTTCTGTTCCTGACTGCCCCAGGCACTGTGGGATCACATAAAATGCATACAGTCACAGTAACACCACCTGGCCTGACTTGCCTATCTACTATATTATAACAAGTGGAATCTTCCTCATTGTTATTTAAGTCATGAAAATACCTGCAAGAAAAAGAAGAGTATCATGTCACTACTCAGATCCTGACTTGGATTCTTTGAGTAGAAATTATATCCTTCTGCACAGTTTCTGCTCTGAACTCTTGAAGAAAACTTTTCAGATTGATTTTGCGCGGTTTAGGATGAGATTTTAGGGCTTACTTATTTGTGTTATTTTTGATAGTTTAATTATGTCTCCCAGATAATTATATATTTTAATAGAAGGTGCTTCTTTTCTCAAGGGACTGAAAGGAGAAAAAGGAAGACAAGGAAATCCAGGCTTACAGGTACTGTTAAAATAGTGATCCTAGTTCAAGAGAGCCATGATTCATATTTGTTCCATAAGATTACTTCCATCAGCATGGACAGGGGCATCAGGTGAAATGTATTTATGTAGAACATGATTACAAAGTTATATAAATTATCTCTTAAACAACCTTAGTATTTTTGAAATAACTAATACAACACCAAGAGAAAATGGAGCTACACTCTCCTCAGTTGTGCACAGGGGAAGGACGAGAGGAAAAGGACACAAGTTTGAATGCAGAGAATCCCATCTCGATATGCAGGAAAAACATATTGTTTGGCCAAACAACGGAGCAGACTGCTCACAGAAAGTGTGGCAAAACCTGTCTGGACAGGCTGTTGAGCAGGCTGCTCTAGCGGGTTTGGTTCTGAAATGAAGTTGAATTCATGGGGATCCCTTCCAACCTACATGTTTCTGTGATTCTGGGATTATATCTTGAACAACAGACTTGAAGTACTTTTTTCTACTTTATGAAGTCCTTAATTATGGAAAAATTAATGAAAAAAAAATATTATGAAGTGCAGATAAGAGCACAAAGTGGCTTGTGTAATGGTTGCAAGAGCAATGCTTAAATTTTAAAATTTGTTAAAATTTTGCACATACCATGCTACACTTTCATCTAGTTCTTTACCTCCTTAGCTATACTTGGAGTCATTATTAACATCATCTGTGCTCATAAATTACAGATGTTTCCTGTTTCAGCTGCAAATCAGTGAGATCCAGTTGTTTCTCTAGCTCTGGGCCAATGTATTCTGATTGTGTCATAGCTGGCTATCTCATTATACTGCAGAAAATAACTGTTAGTATTTATAAACACTTGTTAACTACATAATCTATGTCATGTCTAAACAGAGAAGTATTTGTATGAGTTACATATCTAGATCTAGACTTGGAAGGAAGTCACAGTTGTTTTGTCAGAATTACGACATCGATACAGCTGCCTGTCTAGCCAGAAGGAGCTGATTCCAGTGGAGCATGGGTGGGAGATATAGATTGTGTGTTAGCCTAGTTCTATCACTCTCAGGGATATGTAGGTTGACAGCAATGTGGTAGGAAAGCTGAACAGATATTTTTGAAAAGAAATAGTTTAAACTAAAAGGCTGATCATTGGTCTATAAACAAATGTAATGTCCCTCTCCAACATTTTACAAATTTTACAAGCTATTAAACTGTGTAATTTTTCTGTTTGCAAATAATGGAGAATTTTTTCATATATTTATTATTTTAATTGTAAGGTAAAACAAAGTGATAATGAAAGAGAATTTTTTTTTTCCTGATAAAATGATGCAACTGAATTGGTGTTGCATTTTATTTTATTTTATTGAGAAAGCTGAGAAAATAATACAGGCTTGGTCTAAAGCTGTTTCCCATGCTTATCTAATATAGTCAGCAACCAAAAAATCAGTCATTCATATACTTCTGGTAGACAGCTCTAGGTCCCTCCAAGGTTTCTCAAGCCTCCAGGACTTCTCCACAATACAGATTCCTTTGTCCATAACAGTAGATTAGAAAAGTGAAAAAACCTGCATTTGCCAGACATTATTAAGAAGGTAGAATCAGCAGTTTCTTTTCGCTGGATCACACATTTCTTTTGTAGAGTGAATAAGGTTTTGTCTGTGTGTCTAAAGGTATTGCGAAAGTCTTAATTTACCATGATACACATTTTTTATCTTTATATGCAATTTGGGTTTTTTTGTGCAAATTACAATCACAGAATTATTAAAAATTGACAGTAGTGATTAATTAATTGAAAACAAAGGACGAAAATACTAGTTTTTCCAAGTAACGTGACTCGACTTGCTTTTTTAATATTTTTTTTCATATTATTTCCTAAAGGGAGTAGGAGGATTGAGTGGAGAACGAGGAGAGGTAAGTATTTTGTAAAGACAAGTATAGTATCTCAAAATTGTTTCATCTGTTTCTGCAAATTATGTGACCAGTAAAATGTGTGTTTACAGTCTTGTTTGCATACATACATCTCTGTAAGCAACAGATGAGAAATTAGTTGAAAAATATCAGAGAAGAGAAAAAAGTATTAGTTAAAAAGTGACAGTGGACTATATACTTCATGAAATGAAAGATTAAAAAAAGTAATTAAAGACAAGTATATACTTCAAGCAAATTAGAAAAGCAACCAAAAAAAAACTAAGAAGGAGTTGGTTGAAGAAAGCAAATAATTAAAGAAAAACATATAATCTATACAGCTTCTAAGTTCTTAGAAAAGTAAAAAAATATTCATAAAAGAAGAAAGAATACTTGACTAATATGATCCATGCTGTTTAGCAGGAGCCAACAGTAGAGGGCAGGATACAAAGATAAGAAAGAAGATATATAAAGTAGAACTTTCTTCTTGTACACCTTGACTTTCTTTGGCAGTCAACAAATTAGGGGCTTTTAAGATAGAGATCAAGATGTCAGTCTTGAATTTGTTTAATTTCTTTTGCACTGTGCTGATATAATGTACTTTCAGCTTCCATAATCTGTGGTAACGATTTCTGAACTATTTGTCTTGTGTGTTTTAACCTTCACTAGTGAGGGTTTTTTGGTGTTCCTTTATTTCAAAGCTCATGAATAGGACTATAGCAAGGCCTTTACAAAGACTATGGTTTGTTTACAAAGACTATGGTTTGCCTATGACTTGGGCAGAAGGGGAAAGCCTTCTTGGACTGCTCTTAGTCTGTCAGAAACTGCATGTGTTGCTCTCCAGGATATTTTTAGAAGTATAATTTTTTTTTTCTTTTTGTTTTCTTTTTTTGTAAATAATATTTTATGAAATAAGAGTACATACAGTCCCATTAATATAATTCTCATTCAACTTTAGCTGGAGGTTTCTTTGAAGCGTTGTTGCATATCAAAAACTGGACATATTAATCAGAAGTTCTGGTGATTAAATAATTTTATGCTTTTAAACATATAAATTGCCCTGTATGCTGCAGTGGGTCTATGAAATACTTTAAATTACAATTTGGCTTATAGGTGTTTTGCTAAATCACTGCCAAAATTGAGAAAAAGATTCTTGTCTGGTGTTGAACTAGCCTCTTTAAATATTGTAAATCATGGTAATAATATATTTCTTCAGCAAAGTCAGTTTAATAATATTCTTACTATATGCTGAGATATAATGATGTTACTGTGTTTACTTATCAGACCTATAAAGTACATTTTCTTTTTTTTTAAATCTCCTATGCCACAATAACTAGCTTCTTCAGTCTGAAATTTTCAGCACTTACTGATTTTTTGTGTGTTGGGGGGGGGTTTATTTTGCTTTGTTTTATTTGACAATAGCAAGACTCAACAAACAAGGCCACACATGGGATGTGGCTGAGCATTACAAGACAATGATATACTCCAGAAAGCATTCCCTCAGCAGTTCCATTTACTTTTTGGCAAGGTCTGCAGGCAGTTGATGCTTCCAACACTTTGTCCTTGTCTTTTTATACTGGCTTCTTGCCTGTGAATTTTTTCTACAGAAAGTGCCATTTTCCCAATGTCACTGGTTCTTAATGCTTTCTAAGCACTTTAACGTTTAGTCCATATAAATTAACTTGCAAGTCAGACGTCTTTTATGTAAGCATAGTCCATAGCTGTAAAACTAATTTAAACAAAGCACATCTAACTAGAAGAAAAGCCTGATTTTCAGATCCCAGTACATACAGCTTATAGTATAGCCACAGGCAGCTACATATGCTCCATGTTTATCTCCGAGCCTTGCTGACCCTGATAGATGGAAAAAAATAATAATAATTTAAAAATTATGTAATAGAAATGAACAAATATAAATCTTCATGGTGTAATAAAGAGTATCAATTATCTGTGACTACAACATTCAGGTTGAGAGTATCAAGAAAATAAAATATGATTAAAACCTTGGAAAAAGTAATTTTGAATTAGTATATAGCCTCTGTAGTGGGAAGAGGCCATGGACTTGCTGTTCCGTTCATCCATGGCATCTTACTGGTTCATGCATGGCATCTTTCCAACAGCACTCTTAAGACACTTCTCTGATACCTGTCACATTTGGTTGCATTTCTCTGTTTTTATAAGAGGGAAAACTGCCTGCCTTATTTTAGTAGAATCATAGGTTGGAAAAGACCCATGGGATCATTGCGTCCAACTTTTC
>VWZY01013651.1:89686-106641 GCA_013399075.1 Chloroceryle aenea | reverse complement strand
GCCTGTCCACATCTTTTTTGTATAGTGGTGACCAAAACTGAACATGATATTCCAGATGTGGCCTCACAAGCACTGAGCAGAGTGAAATAATGGCTTCTTTTAAACAGCATCCTTTTGACTTTCTTTCCTGCTGCAGCAGCACACTGTTGACTCATATTAAGCTTGTTGTCCACCAGAACCCTCAGGCCCTTTCCACGGAGGTGTTCCCCACTGAGGTAGATCCCAGCTCTCCTGGGTTATGTTTTCCCAGGTGCAAGACCTTACACTTGTGTAGTAGGGTGTTGAGGACCCATGTATTCAATCACCGCACAGTTATCATTAATTATCATGGCTTGTTTATTGTTTGTGTTCCATACCACTATTATTCCTACAACGCAGGCAAAGCTATTATTCCTACAAAGCAAGCAAAGCTGTGTTACTTACATCTGCCTGGTCTTTGTCTTAGGGTATGGTTCCCAGGTGCAGGGGAGCTGGGCGGCACGCATGCTTAGCAGGCGTCCTTGTGGAGACAACACGATCTCGAGGGCAGGCTACATGAAGCTCAGCTCATCCTTTCCTGAGTCCAGCTTTTATAGAGCCCCCAAGTCCTGGCACACAGGGCCAGTACATGCCAGGAGATAGCAACCCCACCCAGCACTTTTGGTCTCTAGTCTTTCTCTGGCTGCACATTCCCCCAGTATGGGGGTTGTGCGCTGCCCTACCCCACTAGGCCTTCCTCATCTTCAGCTGCCTTATCCTTGGCAATGAACTCCACCGTCCTGTTCGAGGACAGTGCAGTCTTGCCAGCTCTCTTCTGATAAGAAGAGCTGGTCCCTCAGATAAAGGAACAGAAGCTCCCTTGGCAGCTCTTGCAGCCCTCCTCTGATAAGAACAGAAACTTTCTTTGGCATCTCTGTACCTATCCTGTTAGCTCCCACATCAGACTCACAGCTCTCCTTTGATGAGAAGAATAGAAACTTTCCTTGGCAGCTCTATATCCTGTGAGTTCCCACAGCAGGCCTGCATGAATCACCCTATTGGCGACCATCAATCAAAGTATTATCGAACCACCCTTACAACTTGTCCTTGTTGAACTTCATAAGGTTCTTGTTAGCTCACTCTTCCAGCTCATCCAGGTCTTCCTGCAAAGTGGCTTTCCCTTCTGTCTGCTTCCCCACTCAGTTTGGTATCATTGGCAGACTTCATCAGGTTACACTTCATCTCATCATCCACATCACTTCTAAAGACATTAAACAGCATTGGGTCAAATTCCTTGGGAACCCCACTTGTAACAGATTGCCATTTTGAAAAGGAGCCATTTACCATCACCCTCTGGGTTGGAGCCTGTCAGCCACTTCCCCACCCACAGCACAGACCACTTGGCTAGACCATAATGCATCAGTTTCTCTTGGAGGAGGTTGTGGGGAACCACACTGAAAGCCTTGAAGAAATCCAGAGAGACAAATGTCCACCACACCCCCCACATCAGCCAAGCAGGTTACTTTGTCATAGAAGGCTATCAGGTTTGTCAATCATAGTTTCCCCTTGGTGAGTCCATGGTGGCCTTCCCCAGTCACATGTTACATATGATTTGTAATAACCCCCAGGAGGAGGATTCTCTCCATAACTCTTTCAGGGACTGAAGTAAGACTGATAGGCCTACAATTTTCTGGATCCTTCTTTAAGCACTGCATGTAGATGGGAGTGACATCAGCCTTCTTACAGTCTTCTAGGATGTCTCCCAGTCTCTGCAACCTCTCAAATATTATGCAGAGCAGCCTCACAATGATGTCAGAGAGCTCTCTCAACACCTTTGGGTTAATAACATCTGGGCCCATCAATTTGACAAACTCCTGTAATAGTTCACATACCAAGTCTTCCTGCACTGACAGTATGTCTGTTTGCATTGACCTGGAGTTTTTGTTCCCAAGGCCATGGAGCCACCAGTGCTAGTAAAGAGAGAGGTAAAGAAAGTGTTGAGAACCCCTGCCTTTTCAGTGTTATTGGTGACTAATTCACATCTCCTGTTTATCAGCGGGACAATATTTTCCTTCATTTTTTTCTCTTTGAAAGCTAATAAAAACGTTTATTTAGGTGAAGACACAAACTTTGGAAACCTAGTTGTGTATGATTAAACAGCCGGAAACTATTAGAAAGTGCTTTACTTCCCATTTTAATGCATACCTAATAGCCTAGGAACCTGTGATTTAGATTATTGTTCCTTATAAGATTTTATCAGGCCAGAGTTTAGCTGACTCCACAGTCATTTAATTTTCTGACTTCATTTGGCATAACAGGATTATACAATAAATGTAGGTGTGTTCATGATCATATCTTGATTGGATCCTTTAACTGAGAATATATTTTTCCCAGCTCTTCAACTAATTCTAAAGTAACAAAATTAAAAAATGCTATAAATTTGAGTATTATCAGATTAATGATCCACATGAGAGAGACTGTTGTTTATTATTAATGCAAGCTATATGAGGTTCTCACGGGTGTTGATCTGCAATCAGAAGCTGTGAATCAAAAAAATCACCATGAAACATATCACCATCTAACTACCAGATATTGTCTGGAAACAGTTACGAGAAACTCTGTTAACTGTCATTTACTTACTCTCCTGATGATAGTCTTTACAGCTAGATCTTGGGCTAGTTTTTAAGCTGAGGATATGATGCAAAAAGAATTTCTGGACTTTTTTTAGTAACATCTTGCTGTGTGACCTTGAGTTAAAAAATATGCTTCCTTGTTGGTCTAGTGCCTGTTGGTGTCAGTAAAGGGACTACACTACACTAAATTTTGAATAAGGCTTCAACTCATAGTATCTCTCTGTGTGTAAAATGGGTTTAAAATCTACCATGTTACAGTGGTTGTTGATTGCTATTGCCTGTTAAACACTGAGAGATGTAGTTGGACATAAAGATGCAGAATTGCAAAGTATTTCCGTGGGAACTGGATTTCTTAATGGAGGGTTAGTGGTGTATGGAGCTCAGTAATTTACACCCTTGAGGATCATGATCTTTTTAGAGCAATTTGGAGTAAATATATATGGAGTGGTGTGTCTATATCTACATATACATAAAAGACCAGATATCACAGATGGCTTCCACATGTGCATATTTATTTGGCGAATATATTTATGTATACATATATACATATATTGTGTATATATGTATGGTTCTCAGTTCTTCATTTAAATGAAAGCTATCATAGTCTTCTAATTAAAAATGAAAAAGTAAAATAATACAATCTAGTCTTCTTGTAAGAACTGAACTATTGCAGTCCTGCTACTGCTTCAGAGCATGGTGTCATTGCCAATATATTTCAGTTTTCCAGTCTCTTAGAGGAGGAGCTGAGAATCATTAGCTGTGTATTTTCAGAACTAGAGAATGTCATTTCTCAGAAGGCTCAAGGTGCATTAAAATGAAATTCCTTATCAGTGCATCTGACTGTCCCTGGCAGTGAACACTGTCAGGATCTGTCACTATATTTTACAAAGATTGAATCAAACCTCTGTGAAAAGAGTCTGTATTTTCCTGTAGGGGGAAAACATAGTTGATAAATCGAAATAGATCTTCTTAATCCATATTAAGCAGACAGTAAACCATTTTAAGAACTGTTACCTTCTAGGATGCTGTAGCAATGTTTAAAGCTTGAATTAATATATATATATATAAAGTGTGTTATTTTCTTCAGTCAATAGAAAGATTTTCTCACAGAGAACATCATCTATGTATCCTAGAGAATCTAAGTACATTTTACAATGGGGAAATCATTACTATGTGATTCCTGTTTTTTTCTTTACAAGGATCTTCCCTCTCCCAACAGTTACTATATTTGCATAAAGTGCTATTAGGTAAGAAATATTGTGGTGATGTTCCAGTTTATTGTAATATTCTGTGTTATTCTTTCCTTTCTTGGCAAAAGATGCAAGCGTTAGAATGTGGTTTTCCAGAAGTGGTGTCTGTCCACTCGGCTAAATCTCCAGAAGGTATATTGGCAGGTTGGAGACTCCTTGGTTGCTGGCATAGGCTTAAAGAACTATTTAAGTGCTCTGTAATGATTTTCTGACAGTTTTTGACAAGCTTCCTCTTGTCACTGATAAAAGTACATAGTATTCTTCTACTTAAGGAAAAGGTACATGAGAGTTCAACGGAAGATTTGGCCATGTGACTGTTACAGCATCATATGCCCTTATTGCCTGCAAAAAGTATCTTTCTCATGTTGGAACCTTGTAGAGTCCAGGGAGTGTTCCATTTGTTGTTTTCAGGTTTTCCTTTTTTTAAAGCATGAAAAAAAAATCATGGTATCTAGAAACTATGTTTCAAATAAATAGCCTTCTTGGACTGTTGAAAGATATAATGCTACCTGAGAGATGAAGGGGGGAAAAAAAAGCTCCCTTGTAACCGGGGGCATGATTCTTCAAGGTATGTGAAGCTCTTATTGATGTGGGAGTGAATGCTAATGTAGACAAGAGAGACCCTGAAGGAAAAACTGGCTTAAGCAGTACAGTAACCTGGATAGCAAGTGAAGGAGAAGGAAAAGGCCATTCACTTTATTCCTCCATTCTAATATAATATGTTTTGAATGAATTGTGCTTCTCCTCCTCCTAAAAAAAAAAGTACACTGTGGGTGTAACATCCCCTTTGATATGAAGTGACAGACCTCCCAGAGGTGAAAGCTCAAGATGAATGTGTCAGTGCTGAGCACCAGGAGTCTCTGGCAGCTGGGACCAAAGCTCTGGATGAGAATTCAAGAGATCGTAACAACTGTCCCACCCTGATATTATCTAACTCTTACTCTGGAAATTGGCAAGCAAATTCTAGCACTTAATAGTGCTTGTGTTATGAAAGTTTATAAAGAGGTTTGTTTTTTTTTATATATATATATATATACACAGTAAGTCCCTTTACAATGCTGCTTAGAAAAACAAAAAAACAAACTAATCTAGAACTGAGGAAAAAGAATCTAGCTTTGTGTGTTGTGGTCACATAAATCTTGGAGTGAGAATCTAAAGCTATCTGCACTAGGAACCTGAGTCAGTTTGCCTCCATGAGGAAGGAGCTAAACTGGCATTCATAAACCCCCCCCATAGTTTTTTTTTCTTATGCCCCTGCACTAGAGCATCTGTTACACCCAGGAATGCAACAGCTAGCAGCTTTCTCAAGGGCAGTTCTTACTCATGCTAACAGAAACACAAGAGTTGAGTATTTTTTTACAGCACTCTCTGTAAACAGATTGCTGCTAAATTACTAATCAAACCTTTTGTGCACACTAGTGTTTGTTGGAGGTGTCTGCCATATACCAGCAGGCATATATATAGCATATATATATATAGAGAGAGATACTTCTGAGCTGATATGTAGGCAGCTAATGATGGTACCTGCAAAACACCAACTGGGAGAAGTAAAAAGATATGAAATGTTACTATCAATGACATTAACAGGTAGATGTAAGAGATAATAAGTAGAAAAAGTCACTTGTCGGCTGTATAAACTCAGGCAGGGTCTGCCATGACAATGTAAATTTTATACAGCTTGACATAGAAGTAGATTATTATCGTATTTCCTCACAATTACCTCACTACCTTAAGGATGCATTTGCATTATGTGCATACTGACAAAAACTTGAGAAATCTTGGAATAATACTTTGATAGTAACTCACTGGTGGATCATTATAGTAAGTTCTACTGTTTGAGAAGTTGGTAGCATGGCCCTGACTACTGTAACATCTTTTACTAAAAATTGGATGAAGAGTAAATAAGCCAGTATTTAATGTATACTTGGTGATTAGGTGACAAGAACTTGGAGCTATGCTTGATAAGGGAGTGAGATGTCAGTGAACATGTAGGTGACTCCTAGGAAAGACACTCCATCTCTTTCATGAGCTACTGAGCCTGCACATGGTAAAAATCATGATAGATTAATTCCCAGCAGGCTGAGGAGTGATGCTGCTGAATGTAATGCAGCTGAACTAAGTTCCCAGTGTCCTGGTTTCTCTGGGACAGTATCACAGGCCTGCCTGCCATTGTCTGCAGGCTGTTAGCAGTTTGGAGTCAGCCAGGGCAGCTGATCTAAACTGGCTCTCAAGTGTATCCAAAAAACCCATGCTCATTATGAAGGGTGAAGTTTGGAGAGGATAGGGGCTTTTTCTTGTCCTGCTCCTCCTTTTGCTTCTCCTCCTGCCTGGAGAGGTTTGCTTACAATTCTCCCCCCAACGACTGCCTTCCTGTTTATTGTGATTGCTATGCTTTGCTGGGCTAAGTATAAATTCGTATACTTTATTTTAGTATAGTTTCTCTGTTTTCATTAAATCAGTTCTCATTTCAACCTGCAAGTCTTCTCTCTTTTTCATGATCCCCCTTCCTGACTGGGGAGGGATCCCTGGGTGATAGGATAACTACTGTAGTTTAGCCCTTGGTAGGGGCTACACATAGACAAATGGGAAAAAAGAAGAAAGCAGTAAGCTGTAAAATTGGTGACAGACCTAAACATTTAGGGTTGCTAAAAGTTTTTTCTTTAAAAAGAAAGAATGGCTCCACAAGACTGCATGTGGAGAATTTTGATGTATATTTGGCTTATGACAGATTTGCCTCAGGAAATGTTCTCTGTGGAAGATTTAGTTCTTACTGGAGTGATTAGCAAACTGGTTGGCCTTAACCACCACTTATTAGCTGTTATCCTTTTTTTCCAATCGGTCTCTATGTTTCTGCCCATGGACTTTGTATGTGTAGTTTATATATATATTTATATTGCTGCAACAGTATAGGCTTTATATCTGTGGGAGGGCTGTACAGCCATCTAGCCAGGAACAAAATACCTGGTGTAGAAATGTATGTCTTGCTGTCCAGAATGAAAGGAAAAAAAAATAATGGAAAATGCCTTTTCTCCTCTCCTAGTTATTCCTGTGTAGCATAGGAATACAATTAGAGGAGAAGCACTGATGTGATAAAAGAGTGAAAAGAGCTGCCACCTAGATCATCATTTTCCAAGATTAACTCCTAGTTTTTAAGCAGAGTAGAAGGCAGTAGGGACAATGTTAAAAAGACACAAAAATAATACATTTTAAACAGTTAACACTGTTACAGCGTGAAGTCTAACAAAACAGAGATACAGTTTGCATTTTGGGTTGGGATTTTTTTACCTTTTACAATTTGAAGGCCAGATGGTATCTGTATGGTGATGTCATGCAAAGTGTAATCTATTGAAGTTTCATGATTTTTATTGGCTTTCTTTCTCTTCTTCTCTCTTCCCCCAGGTCTTATCCATGGCCTGTCTACTTTAGCACCCATGTATACCTCATGTATTCTCCCAAGTATAACTCATGTATTCACAGGGTTCTTACAATATATTCTTTAATTTCTTTCATGTGGTAGATACTTTATTCTTTTTTTTTAACTCTATCGGCAAATTACTTTTTTTTTTATGTCACTTCCATTTCTTTTTAATTACATTTCTGCTTTCTTTACGTTGTGTCACATTGTCCTATGTGTGTCTTGATCAACATTTTCCTTCTACTTCAGTCTCTCCTGCTGTGCTTGCAATGCTCCTACAGGAGGTGCAAAAGCCAAATATTTCACTGTGTCCTGAGATAGAAAGTAACTGGAAGATACACAGCCTGTAGCCTGGCTGTTGAGAGCTGTGTACATGTGCCATTATCACTCTTCTCCCTGTGACTTGTCTGGTTGCAGAGTTGTGTGAGGCGGGGAGGACTGCTTGGAAGAGATGGCAGATGCTGAACAGAACTCACATATCCAGGGTTGAGGGGATCTTAGCTGTGTGGTGGGAAGGAGCTCTGAGATATCGACAGGGGAAATCTTCACCTTTCTGAGAGCACTGCTCTTTTCTACTTTGCGGCTATTAAAAGAGCTGGAAGAATCTGGTAGTAAAAATAGTTACTCTCAGGAATAAATTTCTTGCCCGTTTGAACTCTGTTTTCAACATTGTGCATACAGCAAATACAGCTCAATATTACTATGTATCTCTTCCTATACTGCTTAAAAATCAAGGCTGTTTCTTTTATTAAAGTTACAGTTGACTATATAATAACTAAGTGCAATTTATTTGATTGGAATATATAAGATGTCTGACAGTCTTTTTATCCCTTCAAATAAAAAAAAAAATGGCTTGCCTATCTACTGTAATGAAACAGATCATGCAAAGGGCTGTTGTTGTCACCCGTAACTGTGATGGGCCGAACAGTAGAGAGGAAAAAGAAATACTTGCAGCAAAGGATGATGTTACTGTACAATCAGATGGGTATAATCTGACACCCCGTGAATTGTAATGGAAAGCCAGTGGAAAATAACAGTATCTTTGCCTCTGTTAGGCAGAAAAGCCTATGGCAGCTGCCAGCTCCTCATGTATAACTGATTGTACAAATGCCTGTTAGAAAAGCCAGGAGTGTATGTCATGCTCCTGTTAATTCCCTCTAGCTCTTTGAATAAGTCCTTGTATACAAATACTTCCACTGTATTTCTCCAGAATTTGTACTTTTTTTTTCTCCATGTGTGCAGAATTTCTTCTAATATTTAACTGAGCTGTACCATAATCAACTCCTGAGGAGAGGTAGGCAAATGGTTTTGAGTAAGGTTTTTTTTCTTTATTCAAATAAGATCTCTTGTCAAAATGCAGACTGAATGGGAAGGCCTTCACCAGTTAAATGAGGAATGGTGCTGTTCCTCTGTGAGCAAGCAAAATCCATCAATTCCCAGTTGTGTGGGAACTGAGTTCTCATGTGAGTTGTTGAAATCATTATGATATTCAACTGATGAAAGGTCTTTTCTGCTTCTCCATGCCAGTTCATGCTGTTCCTGGATGAGGCTGCAGTACACAAAGGCTGGTGCTTTCAATTTGTAAACTATTAACTTCAACTTGAAAATGAAAGAATTAATTTTTGAAAAATTACATCTCTGTGAAAATAAACATTTCCTGTGCAATTTTATACTTAAATTCTACTGCTTTTAAACAAATCTGTAGGAATGTAGTCCTAAAATGCAGTCACTTCTGGTTATGCAGATGCCTTTCATATAATGTGGATTATCTGCGAGATAGTGGGTTTGTTTTTCCTTTCCCCATCCTCAAATTAAAAAGTCACTATATCAAGCTACTAAAAAAGTACAATATCCTTATTGCCATAGGAATGATAGATGGTCTGAGTGAAGATCTCAGGTTAGAGAACTGGATATGTCAAGCCCATACTGAAACGCCTGGGAATGAGCGTGACTGAGCGCTGGAACAGGCTGCCCAGAGAGGTTGTGGAGTCATCGTCTTTAAAAACTTTCAAACCCACCAGAATGTGTTCCTGTGTGACCTGCCCTAGATAATCCTGCTCTGGCACAGGATGTGGACTCAATTATCTCCAGAAGTCCCTTCCGACCCCTACCATTCTATGATTATATCTGGAGAGTGCTCTGTTACACCTCAATCGAGATATGAATATTTATTCCTTTCCAGATTATGCAATGTATGCATTAATGGTGTTATGTACCATTGACTTCAAGGAAGTCAGGCAGGAAAATCTTAAAATCAGTTCCAAACTCTTCAAAGTTGAGAGCCACCTTTTCTCAGTGTTTTAGCAATTACTCTTATTTACCCCATCTGTTGTGCCCATATGCCAAGTAAAGAAACACTGTGTTTGGAACAAGTGAAATTTCAATTTCCAGTAAAAATATTTTGAGTCTGCAGAACTCCATATATACATAACAAAATGTTCTTCCTTCTAAATGCTTAAAACAAATGTTTAAACAAATCACAGTCTGTTAAAGTGCCCTGAGAGCCCTGGGCATTGTGTGTTGACAAAGGCCAATTCATTTTTACAGCAAGTATATGAATGGGAATTCTTTTATGGTTATGGGACATCTTCCAGCATATTCGTGATGATCAGCAACTTTGTTTGCTATGCTGGATCATCAAAAGAGAGACATATGCTTGTGCACTTTGATTTCAGTCAACCTTATCTACTCATTTTTCTGGTACATATAATAGGAAGGGGGTATTATCTTCAACTTCTTCCTTGCCCCAAACTAAAATTATCATGTGGTCTTTATTAACAAATTATATTCTACCTCAGTATTGGTGTTTCTTTATGTTAAAATGTTTAATTACAGATATAGCCAAGACATCACATTTTGCATTCATTGATATTTTTCTTTCAAATTATCAATTTAAACAGTGTAGCCAACTATCAATTTAGACAGACCTAGGTCTTTTTCTAAAAGAGAAAAAAGAAATCCAAACCCATCAAACCTAAAACTCTGGAGTTCTGGTCAATATAGAGATTACTCAAATCAGTAACAGAAAAATTAATCATTTTGGAGCTGGAAGAAACATTTCCAAATGCTGAAAACCTGATACACTTATATGTTACCTATTAATGTAAACTTTTACTTTTGGGGTGTGGGGGGGTGTTGACTTTCTGCTGAATTTTTTGTTTGTTTCTTTTTTTGCTAGTTTGCTGTTTGAATTTTTTGTGGGTTTTCTGGTTTGGGTTTTTTGTTTTTTTTTTTTCATTTGAGGTGGACCTCATCTCTGTCTCCCCTTTATTGTGCTTAAGGTAGGGAATAGCTCAGCTTCAGCTCTGTTAAAAGTTCACCTTTTTGTTAATATTCAATGAATTATGTATTTTGCTGTGAAATTCACTTCTCAGACTGCTAAAGATGATTAAAGTTCTGTCCTGCACAGAAATCAAAGAATATCTTGTGATTTTTGCTTTAGCTAAGTGTTCATTTCATTCAGAAGAGAAAACAGGCAGCTCATGAATTTAAACTGTGAACCTTTCTGAGCAGTTCAGCAATGTTCATTCAGCTCTAAAAAGTATATATTCAGTGTTAATATGCATAATCAAGTTCTCTCAGCATTATCTTTCTCATCTGAAAGTTTCTTTAACACAAGATGGCATCCAAATCAATGCATGTAAAGTCACATTAGCTGAAGGACATTAGCAACCTGCCATTCTATGTGGTTTAGGACTGAGTGAATTCTTTCATATTAAAAAATAATCCAAAATTTAGCATATGCTAAAAGCTATTCAGAAGCAGCTGAGCTTCAATGCTTCCAGCTGAAGGAATAGTGCAAGTGTAGTTCTCCTGTTCCTCATTGGAACAAGCATCTGTCCAGTAAGGAAATGGTAAATTCCATGTCTGAAGGGATATTTGACTTACTAGATGAAGCTATTATGCTAGTTTTTCCAACTGATTTTTCTTCGAATTATTGGAGGATACAAATAAATAATAAAGTATTTCCTAATTCTTTGGAATAAGAATGAATCTTACTCTACTATGAGTAAATGAGTAAGCCTCAGTCTCTAATGAATCAGGTGCTATAAGTCCAAGAAAGCAGGGGTTGGCTTTAATTTGGAAGAGAGATTTCTTCCAGATTGACTGAACAAAAGGCTTGAAAATCCCCTCGTTGTGACAATGAGCACTCAGGAAAACAGCTCATCCAAGAAGTAAAAATTCTCTGGACTCACCATGCCACTCTTGAGAGTCAGGTAGCTGATATGAAGGGATTTAAGACATGGAAGGGAATTGAGCTGGATCCAATATAGCCAGTGGCCTCTAGAGCTGGCTTCAGAAACCTCGTGAGGTACCAGGATGTCCTGAACTAGTAAATAGCTATTGAGGGTGAGCTGAGGGAAAGATTTAGGATGGGATCAACCTTGTATTCTGCCCTGGAGGCACCTCTCAGTGCTGAGGAGGGGAGCCACATTTGAAGTAAGGTACGTGAAATTTTTTCTTTTGATACATACAAAGTGATTGTAATTTCCCTTTCCTGCAAAGTGGGCTAGTTTTGAATGCACTCATCCAAAATTTAGGTAAGAGCAATTGATTCCTGCTCAAGACTGAAGGGTTTGAGTGGGCTGCAAGAAGGATCAGGAATCAATTGCTCTTATCTATCACGGGAAAAATACAGGGTGGGTGCCCCATAGCCTGGGCTTTACAGTAATTTCTCTCCTTCTTGCACCTACCCAGAAGTTGTGTGTGGGGAAACTGGAAATCCTACTCCTGCTCCCAGAGAAGTTTACACCTTTGAATATCCATTGCTGATGGAAGTTTTGAAAAGAGACCTGATTGCAGTACTTGCAGTTAAATGTCATAAAAGTCAGGGCACTGTGTTGTGCTGCCATCCTGGTGCACATGTTTACATGTGTTAAACAAGGAGTGACAGCACTCGTGGATAGTCTTTAAGCTGGTGTTTTGGCTGGGATCGATCTTGAGTGTCAAAAGGGTTGAAAATCCTTCCTGATTCCTACATGTTCCAACTAGTGCCTGGGCTGCAATGGCTGCTGCTGCTGAGGTCTTGCAGAGGGACTGCTGCACTTTGAAGGAGATTCGGTGGCAGACCTGGCTGCAACAATGATCCTGGACTGAGGGGCAGGGCAGGACTTTTGAGGATGAAAACCTAGCCCAGGAATCCTGCCCAAGAAATGAGCCATGTGCTGATTTTCTCTGTTTTGATGGTGTCAGAGGGTTCCTGGCATATCCTCAGCTACAAGTGCCCTGGAGCCTGATGAGTCCTTCTGACCAAGCCCACTACCTTCATACCCCCTCTTAGACAACCAGAATTTGAACTGACAGCACATGCAGTTAAGAGAGGGTGTTTCTGCCCCTGTTCTGGAGCAGAGTGGGGAGCTCTGAGAACATGGCACTCTCCCAAGAGCATCTGAAGTTTTGGAGGTGGCTGGATAAGGCACAGACCCTGCTGTGGGGCCAGCAAGGCTGTTTTGTGCCAAAACCACATTTCTGGTATGCCCACACATGGACAATGAAGATAGAACTTGAATTCAGGTATGAGATCAACTTCATATCTGCTTTTAAGAAGCAGTATCACTGCTGTCTAAATCCTTGGGTAACTTCAAAGGAGAAGGTGCAGCATTGCTGAGGCTGGGCTGCTTTCCGCATCAGGCAGTGACTGGCTGGGAAAGGGGGATTCCAACATCGTGGCTTTTGATGAAACATTCAATGTGTTGTTTTGTGGGTTTGGCCAGTTTCAGTCCTGAGCCCAAATGAGCTAAATTACTCTACACATAAAAGACAAAACCCTCCATCCCAAGGTTTATAATTGTCGTCCTGTAACATTCCTTCTATGATTCCATTCTGAAGGGCTAGCAAATTGTTATGTTTCCTTTGGTTCACAATCTGGTATGTTTTCTTCATTCTTGAAAAATCAAAAAAAGGCTTTTGGAGAAAAAAGATCCAAATTAAAAAGCAGGGGAGGGATAGAAAGACAACAAGGCAGATAAAGTCCTTACAGTCAAACAAATAAAATTCATATGTATATGCGAATGGTAGATATTTTAAAAGGCAGTCAGAAGGCCCAGAGCCTGATTTTCTGCTTTAGCCAAAATTTTTGTTGAGTAACAAAAAGCTGGATGAGAAATTATTACATAGAAACCTAATTATTACTTATAATTTGAGACAGAATCTACATGAAATGAAAAACAGTTGGGTTTAGTAGTTGGAAGGGGTTGCTATTTTCTTCCCTGCCTTATTTCTTGTTTTTTTTTCCTCTTTTTGGCAAAATGAGATGTATGATAATGAAACACATAATTTCTGTGATGGAAACTGCAAAGAGTATTTTACTGGTGTCTGATCTCACTCAGATCTTTCAGTCCCTCATCCAGCTCCTAAGTTTTCTCCAAACCAGATATGGATTCCTCACTGAACTTACATTTTCTGAAATCTGTGAGTTAAACTGCTCAAGTTTTCCATACTATTTATTATTTTGTAGAACACTGCCTCATCCTTCTTCAAATAACATTTTCAGGTCCTAATCTACTAATGGTCTTTTGTTCAGGGCTCTTTCTGTATCATCCTCATTTGCCTCCTTCCCTTTTCCTAGTGTTAAAGGCATAATGTTGTGGCATGATGCAGTGTTTTCTACATTGTTTACTATTTTCTGATGTGTTTTCTTCTTTTATTTTAGTAATTCCAAATTGTATTTGACTTTTCACTGTGGCTGAGCTTTGAGTTATTGTTTTCACAAATGTATTCAAACTAACTCTTGACGTCTTTGGAAAGTGCTAAGAAATTCAGACACACGTTTCTGTGTCTGTGCTTAGGATTTTCTTTTCCCCTATGTACATATTTTTTTTCTCTTACTGGATAATGGCTTTCATCTTCATGCAACTCAGATGCTTGGTAACTCTTTCCAGAGAAAACTTTTTATTTCGTTATTCAGCCATTTTCAGATTTGATGATCCTGAGTACTACCATGTCATCTGTGCACTTAGCAACATTTCTGAACTCATTTACATCATTCTCCACATAACTTCTGAAAATGTGGTGAAGCAAAGAAAGACCTGAGAGGCCATTCTTCCCATCTCACTGTATTTAGTTATTTCTGTCTTTTAATCAATTACTCATCTCCTAGAAGACTTTTTCTCTTAGCGCTTGATAGTTTCTTTTCTTCAGCTTAGCAAGGGATTTTAGTGAGAAGCTTCGAAAACCCAGGCATGCTACACTCCTTGATCATCGTTCTTATTAATGTCTTTTGTTTATCTTGCTCTGATTTTACATTTGCAGTTTTACTGTTACCCTCTGGTTGGATGCTGATGTAGTTATTTAACTGTTTTGCTTATTTTAATTGTTGTTATTTTCTACTTTTCTTCTACTTATTTGTATTTACTTTTTCTTTCTTTTGCTAAGACCCTAACTTGCTGTTCAAAATGTCTCCATCAGGTCTGCAAATCTTTTCAGACAATTTTTTTTTTTTTTTTAAATGAGTTTTCCAATTCAATTGTTCTCGAAGTTAAAGTAGAGGATCTAGGGAAAGGGGAGAATTTTTCCACTCTACAAAGATACTGAATATACACTGTGCTTGTTACATTTTTCTGGTAGCTGCATTTTGATTCTTGTCCTATTAATTACTTGGGAAACTCCATAGTTGCATTTTATGGACTTTCTGTCTAGATTTTGGCAGTCATGTAGTCATATCTTGTTTTGCTTGCAATTTCATATTTTTTCTATTTCCTCCCCAAACCACATTTTAAGCTGTATATGCTTGTTGAAAGCATGAAAATAGTAAACAAGATTTTCTCCATGGAGTACTCTGAGACTTCTGTGTTACACAGTCCACATGTACTATGAAGTACTAATGTTATCATCCAAGTGAAATAAATGCATTGTGTGTGTTTCAGAGAACATCTTTAAACAATAAGCCAGTCGTATTTCAATGTGCAGCATAAAATACCTTAAATTCTATATTTAAAACATATCAATTTTGTCTCTAAATTTAAGAATTTTTCTCTGTGCTTTGAAGATATGCCTAATAATATTCTGATGCAGAAGATAAAGGGAAATATAGAAAGAAACATGAAATATGATGTATTCTTCAATGAAGAAATCCCACTGAAAGGAAGAACATACTTCTATACTCTGAAAAGGGTCATAAGTGTGCAAGTGTAAAATCAGAAAGGTGAAGATTCAAATAGGCTTAAAATTATCAAGAGATATAAAAGAAAACTTTAGGTTAAAAGTAACTCATATACCTGGGAAAGTTAATAAGTCATTACTTTACTAGTATAGATGTGTTAATTTCCCCTTTCTGTTTTAGAGCTCCCATTAGTTTCAGCTCTTATGCTTTGGATATTTACACTTCTTGCCCCCAGAAAAAAAACTTTTGCACTTGTTACTGCTTTGGTTATCTATGGACATTCACTGTTGTCCTTACCAGGAGTGTGGTTGCTATTTCTCTCTACCCTAAATACTACATGTACATGTATAACCATGGTAACATCTAAATCATCTTCCTACTGTATTTTCATAGAATCATAGAATGGTTTGGGTTGGAAGGGACCTTAAAGATCATCTAGTCCATATCCCCACTAGAGTGAGCAAGAACGCCTTCCACTAGATCAGGTTGCTCAAAGACCCATCCAACCTGGCCTTGAACGCTTTTAGGGAGGGGGCATCCACAATTTCCCTGGGCAACCTGTTTCAGTGTCTCGCCATCCTCACTGTAAAGAATTTCTTCCTACTATCTAGTCTAAATCTACCCTCATCCAGCTTAAAGCTGTTACCCCTTGTTCTATGACTACAAGTCCTTGTAAAAAGTTCCTCCCCAGCTTTCTTGTAGGGCCTCTTCAGGCACTGGAAGGCTGCTATAAGGTCTTCCCAGAGCCATCTTTTCTTCAGGCTGAACAGACCCAGCTCCCACAGCCTGTCCGCACAGGGGAGGTGCTCCAGTCCTCTGATCATGGTAGTGGCCCTCTTCTGAACCCGCTCCAACAGTTCAATATCCTTCTGGTGTTTTGGCCTCAGAACTGGTTGTAGTTCTGAACAAGTTTTGGACTGCATTCTGAATAAGTGAAATCTTTGTGAAAGCTGTATCTGATAATTGTCTCTTATTCTAATCAGGTCATAATTTGAAGGCTTCCAAATTTTGGTATCGCTCTTAGGATGTAGCCCTGTTAAGCATTCAGCAACTTTATGTGTAACATTTTTTTCCTGAGTCTAATGCTACCTTAATCAATAATCCTTAATGACTCAAATTTCTTCAAGAGTTTCAGCTGACTTTATCAGAAAAGTTTCTGGTTTTTTTTTTTTTTTTTAGATGTCACACCATCTCTATGTAGGAAAGTGATACCAAAGGGTTTACTTTTTCTTCCTTATGCTAGCTGCTTTTATTTTTCCTTCCCTCCCTGAAAGCATGTCTATACATCATATTATCCAAAAGAGGTCAGTCATTGTCTAGCTTTTCCATACATATGAAAGAGTTGAAGAGAATATAATCTGAGCCTCGGGCTCTAGTGATTTTGGATCTACTTGCTTTTAGTTGCAGAGGAATCATCAATACGTATGTGGGTTAGTTGTCTGTGATTCAAATGAGCCCTGGCAGCTTTTCTGTAGTGCATTTGGGGCCCTTTGTAATGGTACTTTCTTCTCAAGTCAACAAATGCATTATTCCAGTTTCCTTAGTGGTGAGTCTCAGAAACACTGGTCTTTGAAATGTATAAACACTACTACGGAGAA
>VWZY01013651.1:45322-89635 GCA_013399075.1 Chloroceryle aenea | reverse complement strand
TTTTTAAATTTTTAATTTAATTTTTTTTAAATCAGTAGGGTAGCTTCCTTGCTAGCTACCAAGACAGTAATCGGTTATTGGCCTTGGCTGCCGGGGCTGAGCAAGCAGCATTTCCTGTGCAAGGAGTAGCCACATTCCTTCTCTCCTGGTGGAGTTGCTTCAGATTCCCTAGATAACCTAGAGCCTTCACACTTCCAGATCTTCTGGTTTATGCAAATATGTATTTCTCATGTTTCAGACTGCCCACTTCCTTCTCAAGCTTCCCTGCTGTTCTTGAGAGGGTCTACTAACAGCAACTCTTGTAACAGACTTTTTTATTTTCTTTTCTTAACTTTCAATGTATATAAGACCCAATTTTTAAAAAAACCTGCACAGTGTAGGCTTATATTATTGGAACCCAGCTTCCACAGAAGCAGTGGAAGATTTGCCAAGATGCCTGAAATGAAACATTGATTATGCATCATTTTGTTCTTGCATATTATTAGGAGCTTCATTTTCCAGTTTTGTAAGTCTGCCAGGACTGCAGCAACCTATTCACTTTCCTTTTTTCCATTATTTTTTCTAGGTGGTTGCAGAGAGGGAAACACTTGTTGGAGCCTCAAGTATGTTCTTACAAGGTAGTGATTATGGAAATGCATACAAATAAGTGGTTATTATAAAGGGATCTCTCCTTCGGGAGTTTTAGTGAATATTAGTAACCAGAATGTCTTTGCAGGACAGAGAAACAGAATAATTTAGATTAGAAAGGAACTCTGGAAGTCATCTCATCTCTGCTCAAAGAAGGGCCAACTTTGGAGTTACATCAATTTGCTGATCCATGAAATCGACCATTTTTTTAGGGCTCTTATGGTTATGAACTGTGATTCTTATTTCATGCAATGGCAGAAGCTATTATTTTCTATTAATCTTCTGTACCCAAAAATTGTATTTTTACAGATTATAGATTTTAGATTTTATAGATTATAGATTTTATAGATTCCTGTCATTTTGTGAAGAGGCTGTTAAAAGCTTGATGTGGAAAAGACCAGAAACCAAAGCAGAACAGATGCCCAGGAGCAACAGACAAGGTTAGGAACAGAAAAGCAGAGTTACTGTTACAAACCCACTCATGACCAGTGCACCAATCAAGGCAGAAATAGCAGAGATGATAGATTGGCAAAACTTTCCTTTATTGACCTTTTGCATTGTTGGAGGGCACGGTTTCACCACATGAATCTGATTTTCTAGCTGTGATATTCTTGAGGTAGAGAAGAGAAAAATAGGAAGAACTAGACTGAGCCTAGCCCTAGGCAAGTAATAAACAAACGAGAAGGGTTGCATACACACCACACATTCCTGTACTGTGCATCAATACAGCCTCAGGGTATGTGATCTGTTAAACACATCTGTATTTTGTGAGCTCGTACAAGTTCATTTGGAGCATGCTCATGTTTGCTGGTTGAACCAGTTATAGAACTGTAGAATGGTTTGGGTGTAAAGGGACCTCCAGAAGTCATCTAGTCCAACCCCCCTGCAGTGAACAGGGACATCCTCAACTAGATCAGGTTGCTCAGAGCGTCATCAAACCTGACATTGAATACCTTCAGGGATGGAGTCTCCACCACCTCCCTTGGCATCCAAGTCCTCAGAACTTGTTAATAAACTTACTCCTCAGAATCAGTTAATAGCTAATACATGGAAGGTTATTTTATTGTAAATTATTCTAATCTTTGCTACTTTTCCTCTTTTTTTAATTTTTTTTTTTTTCCAAATATGTTAAGGACAAAATGAACTAGAAAGTTACTTAGCATATGTTCTTCCAAGCACGTAAAATTGCCAGGAACTATCTAATTTCTGGCCAAATTAGTTGCACAGTTTGAGTTGGAAAAAAAGTACATGTAGCTGTCACAAAATTGAACAGCTTCTGTGTACAGCTGATCTTTGGGGATTCTTGCTTGAAAATTCTGAGCTAATGGAACTACCACATGTGTTGGCTACCAAAATGCATCTTATTATTTGTTGCTATGGTCTTTGCCTATGGAAACTTTTCTGCCTGATGTTAAAACATAGCACTTCTTTCTGTAAACCTAATAAGGAGAACTGGAAATTTCCTTACTAAGACACATTATTATAACCTTGGGCTGTATTTTAACATGATATGCTCTAAGTTTACATATGCTGTCATTTTTAAACATGTAATTGTACTCCTTTGCAGCTGAAACACTCTGTGCAGTAATGACAATATGCAGCAAAGTTTGGTTCTTTTGATTTTTTTTTTGGTGCTCTTGAACATGTGTCAGTATTTCATAAGTGTCATCAGGTTCTTTGAGGAAAACTTGCTTTTAAAGAAAATTATTTGGATGTTGCAATCTGTGATGATATAGATAACTTGTCAAATCCTTGCTACTAGAGTGAAAAACACATACAGTACATTTGGAAGCTGGTTATGTGGATTAAGCAGAGAAATACAGAAGTCATTCAAAATGTGCTGCTTTTGAGGAGTATAAAAGGAGCATAGCTTTTTCCTCTTGAATTCTTAACTGATAGGAAAACTGTAAGCAATAGGAAAACTCGAACTCTTCACTCTCCTAGTCATGGTCCTCCAGGGAGCATCTGATCATTACTGTGCACCTTGTATTGCCTTTTATACAGTTTGACTTATTTTTAAGATTCTATCAAGTCAAAATGGCAATCACTCAGTATTTACTTTTCATGCATATAAATAGCAAGCAGAGAAGAACATAAGTAATTGAATTAGAACATCTGTCCATCATGTCTGCTATTTTAGTGCCTTGCTGTGACCTGTAGTAGGCACTTAATATAAATTTGATAGAAATAGAGTATGCTTCACCTTCTCACTTCCCTGGAATGAGTCCTTCATTTACGACAATCAGCGGCTGTAAGCATTTCCTGAACTGTAGGTCTCATCTGGACTATCATGCTATGTAGCCTCAGACACATCCAGTCCCCATGAGAATGTTTTGATGCCTTTTGGAACCTTTTGGACTTTTGACCTCCACAACTTCCTGTGATAATGAGTCCCACAATTTAATTTTGCATGAGATTTAATTATGTGTGAAAAATTACGTCCTTTGTTTTGAACTTTCTGCCTGCTAAATAAATTGGGTATTCCCTGATTATTTTATGAAGCAATACAGGGAACACTGCTTGTCTATTCAATTTCTCCACATTTTTAATATTTTATAAACCTCTAGCACATCTCCCTTGTGTTATCTCTGTCCAAAATGAAGAGACATCTCTTCTTGAATTATATTTTATATATAATGTTCAAATTTTATATTTTTTTTCAAAGATGTGCAAGGATATGATGGAATGGTGAAGGTGATGCTGTTCTTTATGTTAATAACTCACACTAAAATGACTGTAGCTCCATTCCTTTTCCAAATTAGTGTGACTTCTCTCTAGCTGGGACTTCTGTCCAGCCGGGACTTCTGACTATTGTTCTATTTTAAAGTGAGTGTCTATTTAGATATATGCATTTCTCAACATAGCCCTCACCAGGCAATTTCCGTGACTAGTGCATGACTTTACCTTTAGACTTTCTGATTAAATTTCCACTCTGGAATTACTGTCTCCTTTACTTTTCTTTCTTTATCCTAAAATTGGTGTACTTATCTATGGCTTTTTTTTTCCCTAATCTAAGGATTAAAAAGTGCCATTTAGTCACTAGACATCATCTGATTCAGTAACTACTAAAGCTACACTGTGTCTTCATGACTGGCTTAGATATTAACAGGTGAGTAATGCAAGTACCTGACTAACAGAATTGACACCCACAGAAAATGAGATTTCTATGTCCAGCTGCTTTGTGCCATACAACAAAGACGTCTGAGTCATGTGATTTGCAGCAGGCAGCTGCTCTGGGCATTGCTTTCAGTCCAAGGCATGTCTCAGTCCGAGGAGTTGTGGGAACCAACAGAACCAAAACTTCTATTAAAAGTACTGTTCACAGAGAAGTAACTCAGATCTTAGATGTGCTGTGCTTTCTTGTATTTCAAACATGGCACTGTCTTTCATCGTAACTGCAAGAAATCCTATTTTTATCATACGAATGCTTTTACTCTGTTTTGATTAAACATTATATTTTATTATAACATTCAGCAATCCTTTTCTATTAACACTTTCCGGGTGTATACAATATGTTAAAGAGAGCAAGTGGCAGGGGGCAGGGAGTCACTATCTCAGTGACATTAAATCAGATTGATACCTTGACAAAGTGAGTGTCTCCAGGCTTTGGCTTTTGTTATATTCTCAGGCCAGGTTTCCTAGGTTTTGCCAATCTCTTGGTGATTCTTGGTCATGTTCCATCGAGTTGGGGCCAAGTTTTAAGTACTCTGGAAACTGGACTTGATTGAAACCTTAGAATAATTATATTTTGGTACAGTATTTGTATAAAACTTACTTTAATTCAGCCAGAATTATTGAATATTTATGAGTTTTGTTACTAGTTTTATATCCTATTTGAATGGATCTATGTAACTGGAATCTGAAGCTGATTAATTCATATGCTTATGGGGAAAAAAATAAAATAAAATTGCTTAGTTTATCTAATAGTACTAGGTGGTTTTGCCTATTTCCATGAAGCAAAGAGTGAGAGGAGTAGTTTTCTTCCATTCTGCATTGCAAAATTAACAAGATTCAGGGATCCATTGTATAATAGCTTTCTGGTAAACAGAGATGATGTTCTAATAGGATCACATTGTGATCTTAGGTTGTTATGTGCCCATAGGGGCAAACATATGTATTGTACACCTGCCCTGTCTGTATGAATCTCTCCATGGTCCTCCTACACTATCTAGAAAGAATGTAGCACACATGCTAGAAAACATCTGAGATCTATTTTGGAGTGGAACGTGTAGTTCTCTCACACACAGCATTTGGAATGGTTTACCTCTTGCATGTTAAAACGTTTCTTGCTCAGAGAGAGGTCACATAGACCAGCAAAAGACAATTTGACTGAAGGCCTACATCTGAAGGAGAGTGTGCAATTGCAGAAGTTCACAATATTGTCACATATGAGTAAGTTGCTGGGTGACTTCTCACTGCAGTTTTTCTCTTTAGCCTGAAAACTCTTTCTGAAATAGCAAATACACTCCAGAAATCTAAAACGTAGTCTGTGTGAAAGTCCATGATGTGGTTAGTGTGAGTGAAATGGAGCAGCTTTGATGTGAGCAGGCACAAGGACCTACAGAGGTGGGGCCAGTACACACTAAGGGTTGCTGCTAGTGTAGAGGAAAGACATAACTGGTCCAAAGGACACATAAAAGATCACAAAGGTCTCGTAGGAAGTGATAAATTAATTCTTGTCTGCTAATTTAAGTCAGTTTGCAAGATCAGGGTTCTTTGACTGCACAGTTTAAATCAGAAGCGGACAATGGAAATTTCTCAAGATACTTTTTTAATGCAACCTTTATCCCTCAGTTAGCTTTGCAAGTTACCTATGAAAAACTGTTTTCTCGGATATAGATTTAATATTTATTTAGGAAATTTGTTGATGTTGACCAGTAGCTTTTGCAAAAATATTTATAGCGTCTGATCCTAACAGCTGTTTCAGTTTAAATCAAGAGGATAACAGGTCTAGTTCTTTGATAATATCTTACATTTTGAGGCTTTGGGGTGGTAATTAATAAATACTTTCAATATTTTAAAATAGACATTTCCTCATGAAAGGGACAATAGCATTTAGAAGCCTAATATTAAATGACATTTAATCTTATTAGGATGCTTTTGAAAGAGATTTACTGATGCATACATGGTTTCATATAGGCATGAATACAAATTATGGAGCCCCGCCAGGCTGAAAAATTTCATAATTTAATATTTTTTCCCCCTGTTAGTGCACATTACACTATCTTGTTATTCACATACACACAAACAGTACAGTAGATGACTTTGCCTTAACTGTAAGCCCTCAGTAATTAACTGAGGATTTCTTGAAGGTGCAATTAAACTGTATTTAGGGCTTAGGGATATGGTTTAGTGGAGATCTTGTCAATGTTCGGTTAATGATTTGACTCGATGATCTTAAAGGTCTTTTCCAGTCTAGGAAGTTCTGTGATCCTGTATTGTACTTGTTGAAGGCACTACCAGATCTGCTCTTTTATGTGAACACAGAAACTGCTCAGGTAAAAATGTAATACTTGGCCATGTAAGCCCAGCAGTGAGAGAAAGTTTCTATTCTCTAGAGCACAGTCTGGAAATTTACCTGTGCTGTAATTCTCTTTCAGGTTCAGCACTAATATGCTGGAAAGTATAGGTGGCCCATGCTTCAGTTTTATTCCAGTATGTGTCTCAGGAAATGTCAGTGTTAAATTAATGGTACTTATGATGAGATTACCTGTTTTTGATAATGTTACTTACTTAAACTTTACTCTGACATTTGTGCTTTGTAATTCAGATTTGTATTATCTTAAATACTTTATTTATTACCAAAGGAAGAATACTCCTCTGCTTCCAAGACCACACAATAGCTTCTGCATATCCCAAATGGCACTAGATGCCTATGTGAGGACAAGTGAATTGAACCATTTGTATTGATGAAAAGAATGAAAACCTTTTCCTTTATTTTGGAGAGATATATTATTTGAGAAACACAATCATGGAAAACACGTTTACTTTCTGACACATGTTTTATTCCCATGGCTTCACCTCTACTCTGAACACAAGTCCCTGGCAAATAATTAAGCTGCTATCCTTTAAACACTTACCAGGAGGAAGCCTTCAACTCACAGTGTAAGCACAGTAGTCACAAGCCTTACTGCCTTATCCAAAGGCAGCAGAGTTATAGCTGTTGCTATTGCCTAATGAGAGAGGTGTTTGGGGAGAAGGCTTGTGGGAAACTGACAAGGAAGCTCATCTGGAGTCCTAGGCAGTCTGCACTAGCGTTACTACATAGTCAGTTCTGTTGATATATTTGATCCCCAGACATATTAAAACAGTTGGAAAGACTCCAGTAGACTCCAAAGGGCTTACATCAGGCAGTTATGATTGCTGGAAGACTAGAAATTGATGGGGTTTTACTTTAAGTAGAAGTTCTTTTGAAATCAATGAAAAACGATATGGAAGTATCTTAGCAGATATTCATCTTAGTGACATATGTGTGGTTTCCCCTAAGTACTGCCATTTCTAAATATTAAGGAGCGAATTGACTCAAGGTTTAATCAAATATTTCCTTCTGAGTCAGGCAGGGATGTAAGCTGTGGAATGTAAAAGTGCAAGGGAGCTGCAGCACGAGACTGCTGCTGTCTGCCTTGTGCACATGGAGCGATGCACTAACTGACACCTCCAGGCACTGGGGTAGTTCCTAAAATGCTCTCAGTCTTCTATTTCCTTGTATTGACAAATTGATTGTCTGACCATGGACAATTGCAGATGTAATTTTCATTACTTGGTAAATTTCATTTTATTTTATTATTTTATTTTATTTTATTTTTTACAGTCTCAATCAAGTCTTAGCATTCTGTAGTCCCTGAATGCTAGGTTAGTATCCAGACTCCTCATCCCTCCATGCCTGAAGCCATGAATTAGTGTGGACTTCTCTGTGGCCAGCTGGGAATAGCTCACAACATGTAAATGATATGTCAGAAACAATTATCCATGCTTCATTGTCCCCAGGGTATTCTGAGCCTTTGCACTTAAACATATGAACTGCCTTATTGAACTCAGTGAAGCAAAAAGTTTAGGATTGAGCCATTTGTAATAGTTTGGTCTTCAGGACTTTCTAATTGATTTATTTTTGTTTATAACATGCTGTAATTTGGGCAGTATATGAAACAATTCTGATGTAATATTAAAAGATGAAATTCTGGGTTTGCACTATTACTGGCAAGAAATTTTCAAATTCAGAAATAAATATACTGAAGTCAGAGTCAATCCAGAAAGCAATCACATAGGCATGTGGTGTTTTTTTTCTGGCCAATCACTGTAGTCTTCTTATACTGATGCTTTGTGTTCATGTTTAGAGTTTCCCAAATGGGCAATAACTTCTAAGAAGAGAGATTCTTATTGCTATACTTTATAGACTCTCCAGCTCTCTCAGGAATACCATGAAGACGCTTTGCTGAACAAAAAAAGTGAAGTCATGACCCAACAGTGACTTTTTCAAATGGTTTTGTCTATACTGGTCTGCAATATATATTGTACAGCACACAGAGAGTTAATACAGTTTCATATCACGTATGCTGACTATAAAGAATCAGTGCTGACATTCATGCCTGCATATTTCTATAAGGAATTTCTTCAGTTATTGCCTTTGTCTCCTATTAGTTTCCTTTTTGCCAAGAAACATGTTTTTTTCAAATGAATTGCTAATTTTTTTCCAACACTTATTTTGTTTAGCTAAATTTTGAGGCCCTCTTAATAATCTGGAAAGGAATCTTGGCAAGAAACAAAACAGATCTTGAATTAGTTGTATGAATTCATTTTTACACTCCTTTAAAAAGACCAAGGAAACATTTTAAATGAGTTCAAAGAGGGGGAGTAGAACATTTGCTGCAGATGTGACTTTATGGCACGTGACTGGAAATGAACAGTAATGCAAAATGTACATTTTGACTATCAGATGTAAACAACTGTGTTTCTTACTGGTTTTAAGGGTCGTTTTCCCCTTGCTTTATTTCATGGCGTGTATTGATTGCATTTAAGCAGATGGATTGACTCTAGGTTTTCGATTATTTAGGGTTTATGTGACCTTAAATCTGCCCTGAGTGTTAAGTGTTCATTATGCTTCACTACAGATTTCATTCAGCTGCTTTTATTTTAATATGTTATGCAGTATTTATGGGTTACAATAGCACATAGCTCTGTGAACAGAGTTCAGTGCAGTTGGATCTCCTGCATTTGTGTCTTGGATAGATATTTAGTAAAAGCAGAGCTGATGCTGCAGCCTTGAGGCATAAAAAGAAAAAGAAAAACAAAAACCTGTCTTCTGTTGATCTGCTTATTGGTACCAACTTCATGAGGTCTTTGCCCAGTTTTAGTTACCTTGAGATCAAAAGTTTGTGGGTAGGACTGACAGTATACCATAAACCACTGAATTTATTTATTTTTTTTTTCAGAAGTATGCAGACAAAAGAATAACACACCAGTACTGAGCCTTATCTTGCTGTTATATGTCCATTCCTCTCTTCAGATTTTGGCAATCAATGGCTTAGGGATTTCCTGAGCTAGAGGCAGCATCTGGACCATCATATTTTAATAACCACTGGTGGACCCTTTCTCCATGAATTTCTCTAGTCTCTTCTTTAACTTTGTTTATGCTTTTGGCCTTAACAACATCCTGTGGCAGTGAGTTTCAAAAAGTAATTATGTGTTGTGTGAAAAAGTACTTCCTTTTGTTGATTCTTAAATACTTGTTATGGGCAAAATGCATTCTCTGCTGAGTGCTAACACTGAATTCTGTACTGCTCTGGGAAGCAATCGCACCCTGGATGATAGGTGTTCCCAGCAGTAGGCCAATGTGGTTATATGTGGGCATCAGTGAGAAGAGTGACAGGAGACAAGAGAAGTGTTTAGTGGCCCCAAGTTTATTAGACTTTGTTCTGTTGTGAGACTATATGTAAGAACATTATACCCTTAAATAGCAACTGCTCTGTTAGTTCATTTATTGATGATGTTTAACAAAGTGGACAAGTGTTTACTGTAGGTTCTTCCTCTTGCCTTACTCTGCAAATGAACTGAAATATAAACTCAAAATTACCATACATGGTTAGATGCAAGTTCCCATTGCTCTCTGTTTAATAATGTACAGTTAATATATTATGTACTAAACACTTGCGTTTGCAACATAGAAATGTTGTCTGACCAACAAGACGTACTTAATGTGTCACAGACTTCAGGGTCATTTTTTTTTCTGTTCTAGAGATCAGAACTAGCAGCAGCCTCACAGGATGTCATTATCAAACCATGCCCCTAAGCATCAGGAACAGTCCTTCTGTTACTTAAGATGTTTTATTTGGTAATAAACTCTTTACCGGATATGCTGACTTAATTGGAATTGCTAATTACTTAGAACTTGGGCTTTTTACATAAACAGCAAAATAAGGATATAGGGAATTGTAACCCAACATTAATAAAGAAATCATATAGGAAATCACGTAGCTAGATCTTATTCACATCAGCAATGTCAGCAACAATGGCATTAAGAATCAGCTGCCAACATTTTTAAGCAGGTTCTCAGCAAGGTTTTGCCATCTAAGATAAGCTCCTTGTCTTTATAATTGGACTGTAATACGTAACAGGGTGACTCAGGTTAAGACTCAGGAATTTCCTATCCATAGCTGCAGGGGTAAGCATAATAAAAATATACTGCAGGTTATACAATATTTTAATCTCAGTATACCAGTATACCTGTAGGATTGGCTCTGCTTCTTAGGGGTAGGTGAAAAAGTTATCAGGTCAGAACTGTTGCAAAATGGGAGAAAAATATCATTGGTTTGGACTTTCATTTAGTGATCAAATTTTATTTTGCGCTGCTTCAAGTATGTGAGGACAAAGGGGTTAGACCTGGGTTAAAAATAGTCACAAATGTTATTTCTTTGACTAAGACTTTGTATGCCCTTCACAATCAGTGGAATTGCATTGAATTTGTGCACAATGCTTGCTGTATGTACCTTGGGTTTTTTTCAGTTTATGCTAATATATATTTATTTCCATGATTGGAAAATAACCTAGATGATAAATAAATATTACAATGCATATTGTCCCATTAAAATAAAATCTATGAGCAATTGAATTTGTTATGCTGTGAAAACAGAAGCTGGGCTCCCCTTGAGGCTTGGTAGAGTTCTTTTCTCACATCTACAGACAAAAATGTATCCAAAATCCCTTAAAACTATTGCAGCATAGAGTGAGTGTTATATACAATAGACACTTTAAAAATATTCAGATTTTAAATAAAAATCAAGTAATCCTTGTATTAGGAAGAGTAGGGAGAGTGAATAACAAGATTTATTGGAAAATATTTGTAAGTGTTCAGGACAGGCTTAAAACTTCTAGCCATATGGACAACATATGTATGCATCAGCTGAAAACAATATGTAGTTTCCACTGTCCAGGCACATACAATTTATTTTGTAAATGCATTCTTAGGCAAATAATGGTAAGGCATAATTCCTCATATAAGTGAAACACAAAGTTATTTGTTTATTGACCAAAATAACTGCGAAGAATCAGCACTTGCATTAGCATCCCATATGACTCACTTTCTGAGCCCAATTTTTTAATAATTGAGAATAACTGAGGGAGATGCAGTAAGAAAAAACCATGTTTGTTAATTTATGGTAAAAAATGGAGGAAAATAAGTATCTTTTGAAAAGATAAAATTTTGCTAGGGGATGTGAGTTTGGGGTTTTTTGGTTTTGTTTTTAAATAGTGGATATCTTTGTGCATAGTTTTTAAAATTAAAGTTATGGATTGGGTTCTTTTTTGTAAACTGCTGCTCCTACAAATGTGTCATGACTTGAGAGATGTACATCATGACTTTAACAGTAGTTTCTGAGATCTTTCTCCTGGAATGGACTATTTCTCAAAGAAAGATCAATTTCAAGACATAATCCTGACTTGATTATTTGCAAAATTATTTGAAGGGTACCTGATATATTTTGAAAGGTATATTTTCACTCTTAACAGAAATTTGACTATTATTTAATTTTTTGAAGGGTAATTTCACACAACATAGAACTGTTTCATGCTGAGGTGGAAAGAAGTGCTGGGGTCCCATCCATGTAATCTGTTGCAGTATCCCTAGGCTGACTGGTACTCTACTATCACATCAAGTCATATCAGGAGACACATAGCTAATAATGTGGACAACCTGGAAAACAACCCTCCACATGCTTATAGCCATGATTCTCTACTTTTGTGTTATACATATTTCTCAGGGGATTTGGAAAAGAAGTAAGTAGACACTCTTGTAAGAACAAGCTGCAAATCTGTGGCAAGCAGGACTGTAGTCTGAGTGGAGCTGATAATAGGTGGTGGAAGACAAGAATCTGAAAACGAACTAGAACAGAGCTGTTGTGATAAGCAGGATTAATACTGTCTTCCAACCGGGTGACTAAGATGGAACCTTTGGAAAAGACAATTAGGAAGTTTCCCAACCATCACTGTAGAAAGCTGAGATCTGACCAAGACCCTGGAAGAGAGCTTGGATCCACAATGAACATTGGTTGACACATAAGTACCTGCCACTGGGAGGCAAAGATAACATGAATTGTAAGGGAATGTTTGTGTTTGGTGAAACCTCAGTAGCTGGAAGAAACATTTATTTGGATTTCTCTCCATGTGCAAGGGTGTAGTTCTCATTATTGTATTTAAAGACTCATTTTAGTTTTCTTCCCCACTGAAGGCTAAAAACAATGCACTGCATGGAAATGAAGAAAAGAATTGCTGTTATAAACAGTTTTAATTATTATGGTTGTATGCTCAATACTTACATGATTTTTAGGTTTAAGCCTCTATTTCTAAGATTTTAAAACACAACCACCATGCAAAGCTTGTACCAGTGTGGCTTAGCTGGTAGCTGTGTTACTGCTGAGAAGAAAAATCTAAGAAATAAATTCAAGATTTTTTTAATTTTTTTTTTTTACCCAGAAGGAGATGGGCTTCACGTGTGCTTTGACCTCCTCTCCTATTGAACAGTACTAGACACCTTTCTTTGACAACATTTTAGAGATTACAAGGTTTAGTACAAGGCTGATTGTTGTCAGATGAACACCTGTAGACTTACTGACTTGCAGGTGAAGACTAATGCTGCTTTACTACAGCTTTTGTTTTAAGCATCCTTCTTCATTAGACTGTTTTAGAAATTCTTAGATAAAAAAGTCCCTAGAATACAACTACTCATATAAATCTGAAATCTCAATTGATGCAATTTGAATACATAATATTAAAAATTGTCCTTTAAAACAGGAAGATGAAACTCTACCCTGTTGAAATGAAGGTCTCTGCTGAGAGTTTCAGGTGGAGAGTTAGATCTGTTCATAAGAGCAATTGGATCAGTATCTTCTGGATTGGTCTTGCATCTAATGATGGATTAATCAATACAGTCCTATAGATAAACTACTCAGAAATAAGAAGCAATGATCTAATGATCTTCATGAAACAGTTCATTCAGCCATTTTTAAGAATACATTGCCATCTGGTGTACAACATTTTGAATTTCTTTGTCTACTAGTTAAAATCTAAAGTCCTTTTGCAAAAAATCTTCCACCATTAGAAATGAGCTTCCTGGAATCAACCTGTTGACCTCAGCGAACTCAAACCTATTAAAACTTTCAATGCAAGTGTGTTGTAAGGTTTTCTGAACCTTTGTGAGTTCATGCCATGGAAACAATACATTTGGATTGCTACAGATGCTAGTTGCATTTAGGGCATATTAGTTACCCATGTGACTGAAATCTCTCTTTTTTTTTCTGTAAGCTAAGAGAGGAAAGTGAACATAATCTTACAAAAATAAATTGTGCTTACAGTAATAAGATAGGCACCGCACTGAGGTGCAGTATCCTTACTGGTTGTATCTTGTGCAAAGGTTAAGTTTAAAAACAGAGGCAGATCTCCATCCCAGATTTTGTAGTTTTTAGGGGCCATTTCTCTGTTTTTCAGTAAAAGTTTGATTTCCAGTGTCTTTCATCTGTGTCGGAAAAAAAAAAAAAAAATAATGGTTAACAGCAGATTTTGAATAGTTACTTTCATTTGGTCTCATAATAAGCAGCTAGCTTTTTAGTGTATGTCTTCAGCTCTTCCTTAAGTGTTGATCAAGGGTGATCATGGTCTTATACTACATTTGTCACAAGGTAGGCATCATAGAATTATTTTCCTGCTAAAAATACAGGCAGTCTCAGAAAAAAAAAAAAAAAAAAAAAGGCTTGCTTAAACATGTACATTTCTCTGAAGTGGAAATAAATATTTAAAATGTCTTAAATGCAAACGAAACCCACATTGTCCCCTGCAACCTGGACTACACTCACCCACAATTACATTCAGTCTATTGGGAAATGGAGCAGTCCCTATTTCAAACTTAATTTGTTCTGAATCTGTTAAAAACTTCATTAAGATAATTAAAATATATATGTATATTTAGACTTGCCTTTTTTAAGAGATGATGGGTACATTTTATGTAAACTAGTAGAGTGACTTTCGGACAATGGTGGTGTTTGCTGCTCTCTGCCTCCGCAGTGTCTAGTACAATGTGGTCTAACTCTCCTTGGTCATGAAGGACTGCCATGCTAATAAACATGTTTAATACTAATCTTTCTTATCTTGGGTTCCTGAGGACCTCTTTTTCTCTTCGCATGGAATCTGAGGAACAAACACATGAGGTTATTGGGTCAGGCTCTAGTCCTTCTAACAATGAACTTTGATTTGTTTAATTCCTCTGTCACGATTTGTTTGCCTTTACATAATTACTTCCAGGCTTATCTGTGATAACTTAATGGCTTACTTTTGTTGTGACCTTTTTGGTAAGGTTGTGTATTTAAAAAAAGTACTGATTGCTTAAGAGGATGTGGGCAGTATTATATAAGACATTTGTTTGATTAAATGGTAATTAAAAAGAGAATGTAATTAAAAATACTGTTATGAGTAGCACTTATTTGGTATGACTTGTGGAGCTTAAAGGTCAGGCTATGCTATTGCTTAGAGTCATTACTATTTATTTTATTTATGCTAAAGTAAGCACTGCACAAATGAAAACCTACAAAATGGTTCTTACGGTCCCTTTACAAAAAATATTGTAACATTCTAGTAAATTGTATTTTAAAACTCTTCCAATTTTTCAGCCTGAAGTTGCTCACTGCAGTAGAAAGCTGATCCTTAAAAGTAGTTTTCCACATAGGGGAATATTTTGGCACATGTTGCAAAATCTAGAGTTGCTTTGATTTTTCTACATTCTGTTTTGGGCTAATTAAAACTTCAAGGGAAGCTAGTCCCTGCTGTGTGTGAGGATATAAAGATAGGCTTGCACAAGGCTGGGGAAAACACTGAATACTTGCACCTCCTAATGAAAGAAGGAAGACTCTCTAGATCCCCATCTCACTATGACAGGTTTATCTTATCCTTGTTAAAATACACTTTGTACCTGATTGCTGATGAGTCAGGAAAATAAGAAAAAAAAAATGCTACAAATTAGAGAGTTGTTTAATTATAAATGTAAGTAAAAAAAAAAAAGCTAAAGCTGTCTGATTGGGCAAAATAATCAAGAAGAAATGTCAGTTTTAACATCAAGTATAGATGTTTATTTCTGCATCTTCATCAGGCTGATTTGCAACATCATCACTGATTCTATGATCACATTTTAATTTTGAAATAAGGCATGTCTGTGTTTTTCCAATATATTTGCCACCATATCAAGTTAATCAAGAGACAAACTGATGCATTTTGTTTTCTCACTGAACTGTCTTTTCATCTGGGACAGAGGCTAAAGATGGAAGCCATGAAATTATGATTTCTGTTTCTATCCTTTTCTTTTTGGTCATTTTTAATAAATTTTAAAGTTCTTATGAAGCTTTGCAAACTATCACACATTCCTGCAACACCTACCTTGAACAATGTTCTCAGAGACATGGAAAATTGAAATTATGTGTCCATCCAGGATTTTGTTGCATAAATTGAAAAAACTTCCAGATCTTGGAATAAACTAATTGCTTTTTTCTTTCTAATCTTTTGTTATTTTAGTTGTTGTTATTTTGTTCCTACATATTTATCAGGGGGAAAATGTTTTCAGTTTACCTCATTATGTTCTCAGCGAATAGTAGCTATTTGTGCTTCTCTGTCAAAGATTTGTAATCAGCCTTAAATGGCAAGGTAGTTCAGTTAATTTGTTTGGATTTTCAAGAAATAGACGTCTTGATGAGTCTGAGTCTTATAATATTAAAAATAATAGTAGTTATTCTGCAGGCTTAATGTCAAACTTGGATTCCCTTTTTTGGTTTACTTGTGCAGTTAGTTGTAAATTCATCTCAGTCTGTGTTTGTAAAGAACTTTAATAATGCAGTGCTGTTCCTAATCTGCTGTGCTTGTGCCAGATCTAGACCTCTCCTCACCTATATTTCTTCCGGAGTTAAAAACCTAATTCAGGCCAGCCGCTTAGGTGGCTAAAGTCTAGTTTTTTTCAGCCAGTGAAAAATAACAAATAGTAAACACCCAACTGTGGATGTGGAAGATTGGCAGTTGGGTCTCTGCTATAAACCAAGCATGAGCTGTACCAGCTGCAGCAGGTATTCACAAGCCAGATGAAACTCAAATATTTCTGTGCTGACCTTTGTCTGTAAGTATGCTCTGAACAAATCTGTAGGCTTGAGGTCCGCTAACAAATCTGGTGTTTTCTATAATGTTACATCTGTAAAGGACAGTAACTGTGAATTGCTTGAGAAGTTCCTTAGTGCAAAGCGTACCTTTCAGTGTGACTTGAGAGGACAGCAGCTTTCATACTGAAGCTAATGCAACTTTGTCTCTTCCTTTCTCTACTGCCCTTTTTCTGTTTGGAGGAGTACATGGTGTGAAGTTCAGATGTGAATATAGAGCTGTTTGTTTCATCTCTTCTTTCCATTTGGCATGCAGGGTTGTTGGCTAATCCTCATCTGAATGTTAACTGTTATCATTTGATGCTAACAAAAGCCCAGAGGGACCTGGACAAACTTGAGAAATGGATCCATGAGAACCTCATGTGGTTCAACAAGACCAAGTGCAGGATCCTGCAGTTGTGTCAGGGCAATCCCTGGTATCAATACAGGCTGGGGGATGAAGGGATTTAGAGCAGTCCTGACAAGAAGGATTTGGGAGTACTGGTGAATGAAAAGCCGGACATGAGACAGCAATGTGTGCTCACAGTCCAACTGTATTCTGGGCTGCATCAAAAGAAGTGTGGCCAGCAGGTTGAGGGAGGTGCTTTTGCTGCTCTACGCCATTCTCTTGAGACCCTACCTGGACTACTGCGTCCACATCTGAAGCCATTAGCACAGGACTTACTTAGACCTGTTGGAGCAGGTCCAGAGGAAGGCCACAAAAATTATCAGAGAGCTGGAAACACCTTTCATATGAAGAAATGCTGAGAGTGTTGGGGATGTTCAGCTTGGAGAAGACTCCTGGGGAGACCTTCCTGTGGCCTTTCAGTACTTACAGGGGTCATATAAGAAAGATGGGGACAGACTTTTTAGCAGGACCTGTTGTGACAAGATAAGGGATCATGGTTTCAAAGTTAAAGAGGGTAGCTTGAGACTTGGTATAAGGAAGAACTGTTTTTACGATGAGGGTGATGCATCACTGCTCCAGGTTGCCCAGAGAGGTGGTAGCTGACCCATCCCTGGAAACATTCAAGATCAGGTGGGGGCTCTTATCTAGTTAAAAATGTTCCTGCTAACTACAAGAGCATTGGACTAGGCGACCTTTAATGATCCCTTCCAACCCAAAGTATTGTATAATTCTCTGATTTTCCCATGTGCCTCCAGTGATTCCACTTGCCTCTCAGCTATGGCATATACAGGGATGTAAAGACAAAAGTTCAGAAATGGGAGTTTCAGGTGCTTTTCATACTATGTTTCAGGATTAGCGAGAGTTTACAAGACAGCCACAGAGGCGAGGGTGGGCTGGTTATGGCTTTCATACCCAAAACAGAGATATTTTATCATTCAGTATAAATTATCTCTTTGAATACATTTGATTTTATTGGTTTTTTTACATTTTTTTGCTAGAGTTAGTGTAAATTCTTATACCATTGTGTCACTTGAAGAAAGGCGGGCTTGAGCCAGACAGGAACAGAAAATAAATATTTCCCTGATGTTTTTAGTTATTAGGGAGCCCATGGAGGGAAAACAAATAATGCAACAAACACGTGCATGGATAACCTTACTCTAGTATTCTTTTTATTCTTACTTCAATGATAATCTTCAAATGTAGTATGTTTATAGAGCATATTTCTTTTACTGCTACTTTCAGTATTATAAGAAAAAACTAATTAAAACCTAGAGTAATATTAATCACCTCCTCTGGATCCCAAGCTATCCTCTGTGTAGGTGCCCGGGTGCTGGCAGCAGTGGCTTCATGGGTGGTGAAGAGCTCTGGTGAGGAGCAGGCAGGACTGCCCTGTGCCAGACACAGCAGGTTCCAGTTGGCTCCAACTGACTCACCACAGGGCACAGCAGAGCCCAGCAGCAAAGGTGGTGATGCCTCTGGGGAAGAAAGGGCAAAGCCACTGGGGGAGACACATTCAAAGAGACAAAGGGTGAGACAGGAGCTGAGAACTGAGGTGGGAACTGCAGAGAGAATAGCAAAGTCAGAGGAATAGGCATTGCTCCATGGCAGAGCAGGTACATCCCCAGAGGGATGGCAACCCCCCCATATGCTGGAGTGAAGGAAAAGTGAAAATAGGAACAGGCAGTGTAGAGGAATCACTATGCACTGCCCCCCATCCTTGGTGTCACCTGTCACCTCACCAAAGGAACTGATGCGACCTCTGATGAGAGCAAGGGAGGAGGAGAAAAAGTGAGCAGAGGGAAAGAGTGAAATGGAGACCAGATATAGGGGAGAGGTGCTTGAAGTGAAGGGAAAAGAGGATTTTTTTTTTCCCTAAGTGCTTCGATGACTATATTTTTTTTGTTTCCCAATACCTGTCAGTAATTAAATGTTCGTTTCAATTGACAATAAATTAAGTTCCCCAGGTAGAGTCTGTTTTACCCATGACAGTGCTTGGTAATTGATCTCTCTGTCTTCTCAACCAATAAGCTTTCTCACTCCTGTTTTCTCCCTGGTCCCACTGGTGTGGGGGAAATAAGCAGCTTTGTGAGAGCTTAGCTGACAGCTGGGGTCAACCCACCACACAAACCCTTTCCTAATGACTGTTACTGTGACACTAGGGTTTCTTACACCTTAGTCCTGAGGGTGAGTTCTTGTGGCCAGAATGTGGCCCAGTTCTGAGCTCATTGAGGGATTTTTGAAGAATAACACCTACCTAGTCAGTGGATAAAATGTCCAGTTTGGATAGGCCTGAACTGTGATTTTTCATATTTGGATATGGATCAGAATGGCCTCTTTTCTGCTGAATTCAGGTCTCCTTGATCTAGCATTGGCCCTTCTTTGTGCACAGTCTTTGTGGATTTAAGTTGCGTTTTTCTTTATTGCTTGACTGTGGGAATGTGGAGGAACAGTGAAGGAGCTCTCTTAGATTCCTGTCACTTTCCTCCAACAAAAGCTCCCAGCACAGCTTTTCGAGGTATCCTTCATGGTCAGGATTATGACTGTATCTGGAAATACAATAATATATCATATCTTAGGACTGACAGTTCTGATTTAACTACCTTTGAAGCCCAGCTAATAGGAAAACTAGTGACTGGCTATGGCACTATTATGATGTCTTCTGATTTTGTTTGGACTAAGAGTTGTAAAAGTCTCATCTCATTGTATACTGGAGAAAATATTTTTAAAGTTGGGCATCCTGAATGTAAAAATCTACAAATAACTGGGAGGATTTATGAAAGCACTGTACCATTATTTGGAAGAGGTTTTCAACAGTATATAGGTATACTGTCTTTTAGTCTTTTGCGTTTTGACAGCAAACTATCACAGGCTTTTCCTTGACCTGGCAACTATTACTTTGGGTTCTTCCTCCAGATTGCCTGATATTATGGTTCTTTGGTATGTACCTGATATGCTTTAAGTATACTCTGAAGTACTGCAATAGATAAAGTTATGGTATTAAACACATCCAATGTTTCATTCATAGAATCCAATATTAATATTTTTTTTTCCAGAGAAATACTTTTATTGAAGAAGATTTCTGAAGTGAACCTATTTTGTTGAAAATTGCATAGCAATTTGCTTTTCCACAGTGCAATAATTTTTTATCTTCTGCTTAAAGCAGCTTGGGAGAATCTTGCCTGAAGACAGCCTATGAGACGTTTTGCCCACTAGATGGCAGAAGACACTTTGGACCAGAATATTCTTCAATTTATGCAAAAATTGTGATTTTTGGATTTAAATACTGGGGTTTGCCGACAAATGTAATTATATTTATTGAAAGTATTCCTTTGAGTATATAAGACCACTCTCTCTGCAAATAAATGTTAAAATTAAATCACAAAGGTTTGATTACAAAATTCTCTTGTACTTACGTGACATTGAAATTATACACAGGGTATAGAAATGTTTATATGATGTAATTACATAGAAAAATCTACTAATACTAAAGAAGCTGAAAAGGGGAATTTTAACTGATGCAAATACTATCATTACAATGTTTTCATTATAATGTGTATCAAGTTTGGGGGCTGCATATATAATATACTCATGTATTTTAAGTGCTTTTTATTAGGTAGTATATTGAGTTGCTGTATGACAAGCTTTTTACCCAGTAATAGTTTTCACTAGCATTGCCATGGATGTTCAGTTTAATGTGGTTTTGGTACAACAAAGCAGTAATCTTTGTTTTGCAAGCTCTTCTTAGAGTGTTTGCCAGCAGCTGGAATTCTCACTGAATAATGCATCAGATACACACTGCACATGTACATAGAAATACCCTCTATCTAGCATACACACATGTAGGTAAATATGTATCTATGCTTTGATTTATCTTTCCTTAAGTGCTTCTCTGACTACCAGGCAAATGCTGTGGTTGTTAATGCCTTTGTTTACTGTATTTTCCAGACAAGTTTGGCATCAATAACATCTGCAGGCTGGCAACAGTGAAAAATTCCACCTACCTTTCAGGATGAGGGCCATGGAATATGATCTGAAATATTCAGAGGAAAGTAAAAGGGTGTTGAAGACCTTAATTCCAGTAAAATTTACCCTATTGTTTTATATCCACAGAACACATGAACTGCTGAGTATCAGTAGAAAGTTTCCAAAAAACACTTGGAACTGGGAAAGTTGCCTTAATCAGCTTATATTTAGTTAACTTGTCTTTGTGACTTTAAATATTTCCTAGATATGATGTAAATTATATGTTATTGAGACTAATAGAATCACCCCTATTTTTAATCTTGCCAGTTCTAAGCCCAGTTTTCAGCCTCTTACGATTTTCTGAACTGTAACACTTCTTCGGGGTAGTATTTTATATCCTGGCTGTGCCTCAGGCTGAACTTTTTGGAACCTTTTGGCCGAGAAGATTCATCCATTTCCAAGAAAGACTAGAGAAAATGAGTTGTTTAGTCCATGGTTTTTTTAAAAATAATAATCTGTGATCTTTTCTTTGAATGACTCTTCATGTCTGGTGCTCTTGACTTAGAATTTGAAATTCTGCTAGGGAGGAAGGGGTAGGAAAAGGTACTTTAGAGTCAGAATATGACCTTTGCTATGGGGAAATCTCTTATAGGCCTTTGCAAAATTGGTCCTTGCACATAGGCAGTATGATCTCCCTTGTTTTTTGTAGTGACTATCTCCAGAGAGTACACCTATGCCAGAGAGTGCACGCAGCATCCTGGCAGCATCAGTGAGAATGCTGCCCTCCATCACTGCTCCTGGGTGTGTCAGGTTGGTCCAGGTAAAGTGCCACAGGCAACTGAGCATACACCAGTTCATGGGACTGTGGCCAGAGGTGGGAAAGGAGTAGGCTGGATTTGTCACTTCCCATTTCAGATGCCTGCATCTATGTCAGCCACTGCGTGCTGCTCAATAGCAACACACATCATATAACATGCACATAACTATATATATAATCTCTTTTAAACTCTTAAGATAAGCTGCTGCCAGTGGATGAAATATCCTAGCTAAAATATGCATATATTTCTAGGATGAATCTGATCTGATGACTCCAGTGAGAGAATAGGTTATGCAGTTCTGGAGAAGGGAACTGGAGCTGTCTGAGCATTAAGAGGGTGCATATTCTCAGCATAAATGGGTTTCAGATGCCTTGTTTTTCTTGACAGTGAAGACTTTCTAACAGTACGCAGACACCTCTCTACTTTTGGCATCAGGCTCCCAGAATAGCTTCTGCAGTTTATAGTCATAATCCTCTCCCTCTGTCCCAGAAAAAAAGCATTTTCCTTAGTGTGCTTGGAGTATGCTGGTCCCCCTGCAATGAGAATGCACTCTTCCTTAACACCTAAACTACCCCAAATATTTAAGAATGGAAGAAGTCTCTTTTATTCTGTTAAGACTATGGGAAAGTTACCAAAAGACAGGACAGTGATACGCTGCTGAAATCTGACTAAACTGTTTTCTCTTCTCCTTGTTGTGAACCTTAGGAAGGAGAACATGTTCTTGAAAGAATTGTATCATGCAGAATGAAGCTGAGAAAACTATCCTAATGGTATTCCAAAACTTCTAAATTCTTACCTTGCATAAGGGACAACAAAACACAAAAGTTTTTCAAAGGGCACCCTTCCCTCTATTGCATAGTTTGAGGGAGTCACAGAATCACAGCATGTTAGGGGTTGGAAGGGACCTCTGAAGATCATCGAGTCCAACCTCCCTGCCAGAGCAGGACCAAAACTAGGGCAGATCACTCAGAGTCCATTGTATTAAACTACTGAAGCCATGTGCTCATACAAGCAAATTGGCTTTTAACTTATTACAGCTTGCCCTTTATTTTGGATGTTTGAGGGTCTATATGGACTCGTGTCTTCATCCTTTTATTAGGTAGAAAATATAAACATTGTGAAATATGTTTCCCTTGTTTTCGCTAATACCTTTTTTTTTTTTTTTAGAAGCAATATGTTGTCTGTTAACTATATTTCTTAAATTAGTTCAGCCTTGCCTTCTTGGCTTGCATTTTCAGATCTACAATTTCACAAATCATATATCTCAAGAAACAATCATTATACCAATTTATTAATAACACTGAAGAAGTTAATTCATTCTCAACAGTTCCTAGAGACCAATTAATCTAAATTAATATATTTTATTCCAATATTGAAAGAAGATTCTCTGGGCAGTATAATATTTCTTCCTGCACTGCTTTAGGGAACAGTTCCAATGGGGTCTGTCATACAAACTGGTATCATGGTCTAGAAATATCCCTTCTTGGATATAAAAAGTTGGTTTGACATATATATAGAGATAAAGAATGTCATTAAAATGATTGTATAGATTTTTTTTTCTACTTTTCTACTGCTAAATATAAACCAGAGGGCAAGTGCTAAACAAAGAGAAGAGTTAATAGTTTCTTCTCTGAAATAGCTTCTAATGATGTTTCCAACTGATCTGAGACTTGCTAGAATTCAGGGCAGGTTAGGGTAGCTGGTAATGCTGCTTTGTAGTTGTGATTCCAAACAGGTTTTAATGCTCTTGCTGATAGCATATAAATATTCCAAGAAGACTTACACTTGAAACCAGTTAAAAAATCAGTTGTGTCATTTGGGTCTATATTCCCTTTTTTGTTGCTGTAAAAGATAACACATCTCTCCTTTAAATATACAGTATCCTGTCTCCTGTAAAAATCTTGGCTCTTAGTTTACTTTCATGTTAGTAGAAGAGATTAGTTCCAAATGACATTAAGAATCAAAGAAGTTCAGCAAATTAAGGTTTTGTCTTGATAGTGAAACAAACCAAACAAAGACAACATCCCATGTATGCTAAAATTTCAGTATGGTGCTGGAATGGAGGTCAGAGCTTCCTTGATATGAAAAGGAATCCTGTTACGGGGATAAGTAATCAACCACCTGGGAGAATATAAAACTAAAATGAGAGGTGTCCACGGAGACGCAGCAGTGCTGCCAAGTTAAAGATTTAAATCCAAATAAAATATTACAGTAGTCTCAGGTGATAGCATCCATAGAAGTTTGGACCTCATTAGGGGAATTGAAAAGCTTAGAGCTGTTTCCAGTAATAACACTCAATTTATTTGGTTAAATTAAAGCCAAACTAATCTCCTTTCCATGAAGTGTTTGAGCAAGTTGTAGAAAAGTCTCCCATCAGTTTTCTTGTAGGAGAGAGAGAAGTCTCATATAAATAGTTCTGCAAGAATGAAAGTCAGACTCTTCACATCAACCTGTCAATTCCCATTTACACTTTGGTGTGGTCATATCTCTTTACCTATTAAAGAAATCCAAAACCTCACCATTTCATCCTTCATCAGATCTTATAAAATTCTGGAGAGTGTTTGGGTTCGTGAGTGTCAGCTTTACTCTCGTAAAGAAAGTGGTGAGTTAATGATCTCAACAGAAGCTGATGGAATTTGGTTTGAAAGAACTGGAGTAGAGTTTTCCTTTTCATGTGGTGTCCTCGGTGTTTTTTCATGTAGTACTCAACCACTTATAAAGATTCTTAAGAAACATTTAACTAGCCAGAATTAAAATGAAGAGATGACATTAAAGGAACTATTGAAGTAAGAAACAAAGCACATTCCATACATTACAAATCAGTTTTAAACTAAAAATGAACCAATCTAAGCAAAAGCTATACCTCTTCATAATTCAAGGAATACAAAGTACAGAAAATGACTCCACACAGTGTGTGTGAATACCCTTCAGCAAAGCCTTTTCTATGAACCGTGCTCACACTATGCCAGTCAAATTATAAATTCCAGTATTTATTGGTGGTTAAACTTAATCAGTGTCCATCTTAGTCTTGGCCTAGCTGGTCCTAAATAGTACTTTTTCCTCTCACCCTTCCTTGTTTTCCATGACACTTGTGAAAAAAATGACAGTGGTACAGAAAATTTGTTTCTGCAATTTTCCTGGGAACTACAGACCTGTCAGCCTCACCTCTGTGCTTGGGAAGATTATGGAACATATTCTCCTAGAAGGTATGCTAAGGTATATGGAGAACAGAAAAGTGAATTGAGACAGCTGGTATGACTTCACCAAGGGCAAGTCCTACCTGACCAACCTTCTATGATGGAGTGACTATCTCAGTGGTTAAGGGAAGAAAAATAGATGTCATATATCTAGAACTCTGNACCCTTCCTTGTTTTCCATGACACTTGTGAAAAAAATGACAGTGGTACAGAAAATTTGTTTCTGCAATTTTCCTGGGAACTACAGACCTGTCAGCCTCACCTCTGTGCTTGGGAAGATTATGGAACATATTCTCCTAGAAGGTATGCTAAGGTATATGGAGAACAGAAAAGTGAATTGAGACAGCTGGTATGACTTCACCAAGGGCAAGTCCTACCTGACCAACCTTCTATGATGGAGTGACTATCTCAGTGGTTAAGGGAAGAAAAATAGATGTCATATATCTAGAACTCTGTAAGGCCTTTGACACAGTCCCCCACAGTATACCTCTCTCTAAATTTGAGAGATATGGATTTGATGGGTGGATGGTTTGGCTGATGAAGAATTGGTTAGATGGTCATGTCCAGAGGGTAGCAGTCAACAGCTTAATGTCAAGATTGGTATCAGTGACAAGTAATGTCTCTTAGGGGTACTTGCCAGGATTAGTACTGTTTAACAACTTCATCAATGACATAGTGGAATCAAGTGCACCCTCAGCATGTTCGAGGATGAAACCAAGCTGAGTGGTGCCGTTGATATGTCAGAAGGACAGGATGCCATCCAGGGGGACCTGGGCAAACTTGAGAAGTGGGCCCATATGAACCTTATTAGATTCAACAAGGCCAAGTGCAGGATCCTGCAGCTGTGTCAGGGCAACCCCTGGTATCAATACAGGCTGAGGGAGGGAGGGTTTAAGAGTGTTTCTGCCAAGAAAGACTTGGGAGTACTGGTGGATGAAAAGCTGGGCATGAGCTGTCAATGTATGCTTGCAGCCTGGAAGGCCAACAGTATCCTGGGCTGCATCAAAAGAAGTGTGGCCAGCAGGTCGAGGGAGGTGATTTTTCTGCTCTACTCAGTTCTCTTGAGACACCACCTGGAGTACTGCATCCAGCTCTGGAGCCAATAGCACAGGACTTACTCAGACCTGTTGGAGCAGGTCCAGGGGAAGGCCACAGAAATGATCAGGGGGCTGGAAACACCTTTTACATGAGGAAATTCTGAGAGTGTCAGGTTTTTTAAGCCCAGAGAAGAGAAGGTACTGGGGAGACCTTATTGTGGCATTTTAATTCTCAAAGGGGGACTATAAGAAAGATGGAGACAGATTTTTTAGCAAGGCTGATTGTGACAGGAAAAGGGGTAACAGTTTCAAAGTGAAAGAGGGTACCTTGAGACTAGATAGAAGGAAGAATGTTTTTTACAATGAGGGTGGTACATGAATGGTCCAGGTTGCCCAGAGAGGTGGTAGCTGACCTGAAAACATTTAAGGTCAGGTTTGACAGGGCTCTGAGAAACTTGACCCAGTTAAAAATGTCCCTGCTCACTGCTACAGACTTTAGACTAGGTGACCTTTAATGATCCCTTCCAACCCAAACTATTCTATGATACTACATCTGTGTTTAGATTTACCAAGAATTTTGCTCTGACTAATACTAGAGTGCTTCAGCAAATGTGAGCTTACTATCATAATAAATTGAAAGTTGTGGACACTATGAAAGCAAAATTACTTTCTTCTGTATAGAGGTTAGTAAATGTGTAGAAATAAGTCTTGAAAAATATGACATGTCTGTTGCTCTTTTTTGTCACTTACTGTATTCTACAACTACACTGGATCCAATAAAGTACTTAAGAGGAATTGGCCTCAGTGAATTTCAACATGTGTTTAAAGGTTAGCATATGCTGGAGGGCTTTGCTGAACTGTAGGTCTTGCTTGTGTCTTGTGATTTATCACGCTTTATGCTTTCAAAGTTTCTCATGCTTGTCACCTTTGCTTTCACAGCTTAGATAATTTCTTAAAAAATTCTCTTTACGCTTAATAAGTCATGTCATATTTCACTTTTCAAAGCAAAAAGTGTCACACAGAAGCTGTGTTTAACAAGGACAAGAAAAAAAAGATGAGAAGATTAATCAGAACTGTTGAATCAATAGGACCAAAATAAGGAACTGCATTTTTGTCTTTTGAGGTAAGGAGACCTTTTACTATAAGCTGTCTCAATCCTTCAGTGTGATGCAACCATCATGTGAAAAACTCTCTAGTGTGGTCCATTCAAAGCTTATTGAATGTTTTTGGAAATGTGCTATATGTGCTCAGGGATGGTGGTAGAGTTCCACAAACATTGCACTGTTAGGGATGAGACCCCCCTGAATTCTTCCTGGTCAAGTTATGGCTGCTTTTCATGGAAGAAGTAGATTACTTGCACAGAGTATGGGTGCTTCAGAATGATCTGTCCCAATTCTCTGCTACTCTGCAATTATCTTCAGGATCCACAAGTCATAAAGTTCAGCTAGATTACGAAGTCAGTGAGGGCAAACCTGTTGATTTCAGGATGAACTTCAACTTTACATGTCAATCTTGCAAGTATGGTCATGTAATCACTGAACAGATTACAGTGATTTCTGAAAAAACAATTTCTGCTTCCACCATGGATGGGCGGCTGAACAGTGGATTGTACTGTATGGGTAGGATTTATCAGCCTGGTGTGTGACAGGAGAAGAAAAGGTCATTCATATGCCATGGATGTTTGCTTGCTGATCTACCCAGGCAGAGCATAACCAAGACATTGATAATAATACCTGAAGTCTTGAGTAACCTACACATATGTCTAAAATATATTATTATAAATGCCTTAAATAGCTTGAAAAGGAGAGAAGAAATAAATTAACAACCTAATTTAAAAATAAAATAGCAAAAAAACAATGCTAGAAAGTTCAAAGGTTATGCTGATATTCGATGTCAGATCTACCCTGCTTTTTTGCAACAATTGAGGCCATTTATGGTCTTCAAATGTACCTTGTTAAAGTAATCTGTGTTAAATAACACAGCCTTAAAGACACAATGATGCTCACCTCACTGTGTTGTTGATTTAGTAGGGTGGTGTTTAGTCAATATTCCCTTTCCATGATTTTTTCTTTTTCCTTTTTGCCCCTTTACTTTTTGCCCTTTACTAAATCCACAAATTAAAGTACCATGTAGTAATTAAATAAATGTCTTAATCTCTTTTTCTAAAAAGCAGTTGATCCAAAATATTCTTCAATATTCATTCTAGATAAAATGCATTACAGTTAACCTACACTTATTTAAAAACTACCCTACGAAGAGCCCAAGTTAGCACTTCTTGTTGGAAAAAAATCCAATGGAAGCTGTGCTACTGAAAGAAATGTACACCTGGACCCCAACTAATCACAAAATAATAATGTGGTTTCATTTTATTCAGTGCTCCTGAAATTGCTTATCAAAGAAATTAAATTATAGGAATTAATCACGTGCTTACTGAATAAAGAACATTTGCAAAACTAATTTCTTATTTATGCTTTATAGATATGATTTCTTATTTATGCTGTATAGAAAGCCTGGAGAGTTTGTTGGGTTTGGTTTGGTTTGGTTTTTTTAATAATCATGTATAGCTCTCTTAAACTGTGAGAGTCTCTTTGGAATATAAGCCTGTTTATTTTATTGTGCTCTGTTTAGTTATTCTAAAAAAAAAATTACAGACACATAATTGTAGCCATCTGTTGTGTTTTAAGTACAATCTAGCCCAAAAGTCAAAAAAGTCATGGCAACAACTTATAAAAACAATGGCAATAATATGAACTCACTATGGTTACTGGTGAACCTTTATTTCTCCCCTCAAATGAAGTAAGTTTCCTCAGAGAATTAATTTAATGTTTGATTTATTTCTTTATTAAATTTGCCCACACTATAACCAGCTTCTCTATCAAGATTGTCATATAGCTGTCTCCTTGATAATAAATCTATGTTTCTCTAAAAAGCTGAGTTCTGTTACTATACAAAAACCAAGCTCTAAGAGAAACTTCAGCGCTTGCCATTTATTACTCTACCATAAACCAGCAAGCAGGATTAAGATTGCTTAAGAAAATTTATTAGTGGGGAAGAATGATATTTATCATATAATAAATTTAACCCATTGTAATGGTTTGAAAAAGCAAAAACAGCGAGGGACTCAAGTCAGAAGTACAAAACGAGTTAAATTTAACAGTACAATGAAAGAAACACCCGAAAGAGAGTCCGCATACAACCCGACACTGCCGGCTGGGGGGAAAGGGGCAGCAGTCCCGATGAAATGGTCCTGGTGCAGCAGTGGTCCCGCCGAGAAGCAGCAATGCCGTGGAGAAAAGGTTTGGTGCTCTCCTCCTCCGGGGAAAGGCCAGCCGCCGCTCCGACAGGTCCGCGCCGCTTTTCCAAGGCTCTGCGCAGGGTCCCTAAGGCGCCGAGCAGGGCCGGAAATCCGGTGGGGGCAGGGTCAGGGTCGCGGTCCCGGGTCCTGGGCAACTGCTACTGATGACTTACTTGTTAACAGCCCATGAGCAGTGACATAGAGAGTATAGAATACAGTTTTGCTTCTAATCACATCATGCTAAACTGGTCTTAGCCCCTCTAACTATGACACCCATACTCTGACAGCTTTAAAATTCATTATTTCTAGATTTTAGATATTTGATTTAGTAATTCATTGAGATATTTAGTAAACAGTTTCTTCAATTAATTTCATTTAAACATCAGTGGCTTTTATGAGGGATTGTTAAGGTTCAGTATTATCCTGTATTCTAGACATATCCAGTTTGTAAGTGTACCACAGTTATTTTAACTGAGAGCTATGTATTGATACTTGTACTGTGAGCAATAAATGGCACGTGTGTGTTGGAAATGACCTCTAAATGTATTGGATAAAGTCATATAGATACTTTCGGCTACTGTAGATTGTTGACATTGTATATTTCATTAGTTCCCTTTTCTCTGTATTTATGGAAGAATCACATGATAGAAATCCATGCACAACTGTTTTTACATAATCTTTCACACATCTGCCACCTATTAAACAGCAAAGCTGAATAGTGTTTGGGGAGCAGTGCTGTCCTTTTAGGAGAATTACAGAGCACAGTATTTTAGTGACTTGTAATTTCTTGAGAATGGTGAGGATGACTGAGGCATGAAATGAATCCTGGCCTGACCCATTTCTCTCTCTTGACTATGAAGAGCACAGCCTTATGATGATCCTAATTTAGAGCCTCATGGAGTGCTTGCCAATAGGCAGGATGGATACAAACCCATGATACCTCCAGAGAGATGTGGTCCAGTGACAAGAATCACATTTTCCCCAGGTGATCAAGCAGTGAGCATTGCTGTCCATCCTGCAAAGTTCCCTAATAAGTCACCAACAGGAACTGGGTTGTTTCTGTCAAACCAAATTGGGCACTGTAATGGCAAGGTTAAGACAAAAAAATAACAAGAGATCAGTTTCCACTTGTTTAAGTGGAAATTCTTATTTCCCATGGGAAATAAGAGATGTAAGTAATGGGCAATGTTTGTAGACTATTTTATTTAGCTAGTAATAACCTAAATAAAATGGCATGTATTTCACATTGCTATGAATGAGAGGTGAAATAAGAAAGGTAAATGATGGTGTCTGTGCAAATTTTATTCACAAGTATAAATGTCATGTAAAAGCCACATGCTATTTTTTCAAGTCTCATTTATTTGGTTAATTAAATTTGTATATGGATGTCTTTTCTTTACTCTTGGTTCTTTTGATGAATGTGCCTAGTGTGCGTGGGAGTGAATGCACTCTCATTAGCATCTGCCTCATACTACTATTAAAAGTGATGGTGGGGATTTACTTTTACAGGTTATTTCTAACCCTTTATTTTCTAATATTTTTTTTTCCCCAAGGGTGTATATAAAAGATCATTTTGTAACCTAGAGATGATATATTTACAGAGTGATCGTAACCACAAAGCTTTGAGCCAAAATATCAATTGTAAATTTTATCTTTTTTTTCTGAAAAAGTTTCACTGAACAATTATCTACACAATCAGACTTTCCCTGCATTTCTTGAGTTATAATGAATAACTTTCTATACAATAACATCTTCTCATTTAGGTGTTCTTGGAGGCCCTTCCCTTTTTTGCTCTCCTGCTTTTCCTTTCAGGGGACTTCTGGTTCCTGTTTGAAATTATTTTCCAAGTATTTTTTGTTTGTGTATGCATTTGTGCAACTGTAACTGTCTAGCCACGGTCCTTTGAATCTTAATTCCTGAAGTTATCTGGTTTGATAAATGCCTTTTACCAAACAATGTAGGAACTAAAATCAACTTATTTTATATCATCCATAGAAAGCACTCATTTCTTTACGACTTTAGCATAGAAATCTTTCTCAGGCTTCTTGAATTAATTCATTAGAAGCAAATCAATGTATAAAAGTAAGGCATGCCTGTGGTTCAGAATTGAAAAGGTGTGCACAGCTGCAAAAAAAGCTGTGCCAGGCTGGAGTCTGCTCAGTAGCGCTGTCGGTAACCTCAGTCGGTCATCACCCACCAGCAGCTGGGGCTGCATTACGCAACTGCAACAGTTTCTGATTGTTTTGGATATTGTGTCATCTACAGCAAGTAAGAGAAATAGTTTTAGAAAAAAAGAAAGACCTTAGGACATTCTCAGTATGCAGCCCCAGGAAGCTTAAATACCAATTTAAATGCAAGTGGGATGTTTTAGGAAGACTTAAAAATAAAGTTATTTTTTAAAAAAGTAGTAGTACTGACGACCAGAGACTTAAGTTTCTAATCAGACATCTCATCTGTTAAGCAGGTGGTTGTACAAACCATTTGAAAAGCATTAGCAGGATCAAAATATCACAGTTGTGTGATGCGGTGCTTGGAATGTCAGTTCACTCTAAACCTCTCTCTCCCATTTCATCTCTTCCAGTCTTTGGTTAATATTAATCTGGGCTAATGGTGCAGGCATTCTGAGTGTGATGCAACAAGGCATAAAAGCATGTTCATAATTTGAAGTATTTGAATCATCCTTTTAACTGATAAGCATATGATTAAGTGCTCTGCTGGAAGGGGGCCAGAGTACATTTCACTGCTAGCTAAAATGAGTTTGCTTATGCACTGTAACACGCACCTTTAAATCTGACTCCACCCCTATGCAGGATGGAGTTAGTACATCATGGACTGAATTGTTATCACATTAAACAGCCAGATATTGTTCAAACCATCCTCCAGTGCTGCTCACACACACACAAAAGATATGAACCATTATCTGCAAGTTAATAAAGAAACAAGGCCCATTTCTACAGTTCGCATGAAGGGAAAACCTCCCACTGGCTTAATTAGGTGCACTGCCTGACTAAACCCTGCATGATTTGGCCAACATTTCCTACCATTCCAGTGTTATGACAGAAGTCACCAGAACAATTCCATATGAGAAGTAGTCATGCTCCACATTTCAGTGTGAGAACAACTGGAGGACGGCTGCAGAAACTGCACATGGATTGACAACAGATAATGATACCACATAATCATGTTGCTCAGCTCCTGATGAGTTCTCAGATTTAATGACACTTGTATTTACACAATGACATTAGACAGAAAAGGTTTCCTTCAAAAACAAAACCTTTGCTCTTAGTTCTTGTACATTTTGTATAGGAAGTTCTGTTTTGAAAAATCCTCTAAAAATAGTATTTTCTTTCTAATAGAAAACCTTAATCTTTTATTCTACTCATTATATTTTTTTTTCTGTTATTAATATCTTGTGGCAGACTTTTCGTTTCATCAGTTTCCTATTTGCCTATTATTCTTATGAGACTGATACTTAATTCTGGTTTCTAGCAATCACTCTGCATAGTATTTTTTTAAACTCTTTTCTTCTTGAATAGCCCAAACCTTGACAGTAACTCAAGTTCACATTATAAGACACTTCAAGAGGAAAAGCTCTTGGGTTTCAGTGACTTCTGTGTCTTTAGCTGTCCTCCTCTTAACTTCAGAAGTCAGAATTATCCTCTTTTATTTGCTTTTTCTGCCACACCTTCTTCTTTGCAAATTTTATATCTGAAATACATCTTCCTTTTTACATGCTTTTGCTGGTTTATAAAGTCTATATTAACTTCGCTTCTGTAGCACAACATAACAAAGTGCTGTAGTCAAATATATAATCCTAGGAGATGGACTCTACTGGTTTCTACTTTCACCTTTGTAGGCATCCTTTTCTGGGAATTAGAAAAAGGCTCTAAACTCCCCAAAACATGTGGAATTGATAAACCTGATGTCAAGGCAATCAGTCTAGTCAGTTTGGATAAAGGAGTCAGATGATGGGGCTGGTGTTTTCTTTCTTTTTCATTGTCACACACAGCCTGTTTGTTGGTCCCTCTCATTTCCTGCGTGATGAAATATTGTTTGAACTGTATTTGGAGGATCAGCCAGAGCGGTATTTTAGCATATAGCCAAGCAGAGAAAAAATTATGGAACTGAACCTACGGTAGCACTTGCTGCTATAATTCTTCATTATCAGTACTCAAATCTGCTGACTTTTCTAAATCACTGTGGTTACAGCCCACCCCGTGTCCTTGCTCTCACCTCCACCGCTCTGTTCAGGCAGTAGTGGGTGCCTCTCCCCGAGACAACCCAGCCTTTGCATAGCATCAGCTGATTAGAACTTGCCTGAAATCTCACCTTAAAATCTTCCTTTTTTTCTCATGCTTAAAAGCAGAGTGCAAGTCAGCAACCAGAAAATGATCTACCACTGTATCAGTTGGATTTTGCTGTACCTAGACACCTCACTGGACCTTGGCTAAATGTAGGCATCCTAGGCTCAGACTCCAGCCTTTCCAGTCACCCCATGGATTATTGCTTGTCCACCATTTTTTTCTGTCTGAGCATTATCACTAAAGCTTATTTTCCAGCCTTTTTTCCTCAGATAGTTGAAATCAATGCCACCTAATAAATAGTTGGTGAAGAGTGGCATTTGAGATTTTTGAAACCTGAAACAGAGGTATTTGAGAAAGGCCTGTGATCTAATTTCTATTAATTTTCTATTCATTTTCTTGCTGTGTATTTCTCCCTTAAATTTCTTTTTACTTTGTCCTCCAAGGACACAAAATAAAAATAAATACTGTATTTCTATTTTCATTCAGCTGTTTGGCCGTAATTATAACTCTTTGTTAATGTAATACCAATACATGTTTCAAGACTCAAAAGAAAATCACAAGACAATGCCATTATTTTCTTGCCTTTTTTTTTTCCCCCTCTTTTTCCAAATCGTGTAGTAATGGATTATCTCTTACACTTTCTTCCCTGTGCTCTACTTGCAAAGTCCAAAGGCAGCAAAGACTTATTGAAGGTTCTCTTGGCAGAAGGTAAACTTCTGTAGGGAGAAATCTGCTGGTAAGGCTCACTTCTTTATCTTTTCTTAGCCTCCTAGGCTAGGAGGAAAGAAAGGAAGTGACATAATTAACTTTGATAATCTCTCTGGTTGGTAGATAGTCCTGGGGGAAAATGACTAAATAGTGTTAGAACAGCGTAATAGCGTTTGTTAGAAAGAAAGGGGCTGTGAGCAATGCTTTTAGCTGAGTCTTTGCTGTACAGAGAGACAGTCAGGCATAGGAAAAATAAAAATTTAAAAATTGAGAAACATATTATTTTAGTCCTGGACTGCTTCAATTCTTATTTTGGGTAATTTTTTAGTTAAAAATGTTAAAGTGTTTCTGTTGATCTAATCTGTTCATGGTCCTGTGTAGTGGTGCTATTACAGCACGTTAAATTACACATATGCTGGTGTGACCTACTTAATTTTGGACCTATCAGGGTCTTTCTCTGAAAGCTTAATTACCATCACAGTGTTCCTGTCCATATGAGATACCCAGCACCTGAAACCATACACTCCAAGAGCCGATGCTGTTTGACACTGTTGTCAGCGGGANTTCTCCGTAGCGTCTCAGCAGAGATGCCGTGCAGTGGGAGCTGCGGTGATACCCGTGTCGAGGCAGCATAGAGAAGATCTAACTGTTTCGGTGTCACTGTCTGTACTACCTGCCTAGAGCATTAGGAGAGCATAGCCAAAGAACTTGCTTCCTTACAGAAGGCCTGCCTGGTACAAAGGCGGATAACACAAATGCTGTAGTATCATAATTCTTGGAGACCTTCAACTGTAAACATTTTTCTGGTGACAGATGAGTGGAACAAAAATCCCTATTAAAAAATACAGAAAACTGAAGTCACCAAAAGACAGTTAATGATGACCTATAAAAGGCAAGCAATCTTCCAGTCAACAATATAAAATGTATTTAAAATATTTAACAAAGAAAGACTACTAGAGGCAAGAGTCTCTTTTACAAGAGTGTCCTGGCAAGAGGGGCAGCATAACAGTCAATTATTTCAAACAAAATCCAGGTTTCTTAATTAAAATACAAAATACTGGCTCTGCTGTGTAGCCTGTAATAAGTTATATCTTGAGAAGACTGTAATTACGCTGGCGCCTGCTTGTGCCGCCATAGTTAAGTCTGTCACCATTTCCATTATAAACCCCATTTTTAAGCAATTTATAATGTAACCATAAAAGATAATTTTAGATTGAAACTTGGCAAAGACATTCTTAGACCAAAAAAATTTCTTCTTCTATTTTTTTTTTTTTTAATATCAATAATCTATTGGGTCATCTTTCTGTTTTTTAGGAGAGCACTAGTCAAGCCAGAAGTTTTGAAGCTTTCTGGACATCCTGCTTGGAAGGAGAGAATTTTAGTTCTTTGAGTTCTTTGAAGGTCTATACATATAGGAAAACAAACTTCATGATTCTTTACAGAAATAGTGAAGACTGATTAACTTTAAATTACAAAGAAGAAATGAGAACAAATTTAGTTAACCTTGGGCCTCAGAATAAATGATCACAAAATGTTTCTGCCATGAGATTAATGTCAGATTTCCAGACCCCTTCTCCTGCCAGAGGAAGATGTGGTCAGAGCCGGAGGCAACGGCATCTCAATGTTTTATAACAAAGCTGAGGTCAAAGCTTTCCCGTCAGCAACTTGTGTCTGCTTCATCTAGTGATGCTCACAGGAGCATATGGAAAATATTTGCCCAAAAGTCATAGAAAATTCTCCTTGATTTGTCCCAGTGTACACTTTATCACCAAGAGGTGATAAAGAGAAGAAAATGAGAACAGAAAATATTGGGGACCTGCTCTTAGAAATTGGTGTAAGAAGGTAAACCTGTGTGCTTGGGCTATGTGGAAGTAAACTATACCAGTTGACCACTAATAATATAACAACTGAGTAAACTAAAGACGTTTCCCATGTATCATCCCAATCTAAGCTATGAATGAAAAAAATCCAGTTTGTTTTTATGATTCAGCACTGAGTTTCTAGAGAGCCAGATACATTTTTTGATGAGTAGCACTGAACAACAAATAGTAAAACCTATTGTGAATCCATTTCCCAAAGGAAAAGACTGCTCTGCAGTCCTAGTCTGCATCTGTAGCTGTCTTATAATTTACATGGCTTAACTAGAATTCCTTCAGGAAATAACTATTTGTTCCAAATTAAAGGTTTGAATGCTGGGGAAGGAACACTGAAGGTAGTAAAAGCTGAAGAGGCAGAAATGAAGGACTGCTCATGCCTCTCTACCATGTTTAGATTAGAGTATAGTTTTGAAAGTAAAGATTGCAATATAAATCATGCTCTTTTTGCCTAAACCTGGTTCACAAGAGACGTGGATTACTCTGTATAACATCATGCAGATCATGTTTGCAGACCTCTGGTTACATAAAGGAAAGTTTAGCAGCTAAACCGATCTTTCGACTTCAATATACAGATTTTAGTGCAAAGTAGGTATATACATTCTCCAGTATTTCAGTTTTTCTCAACCACTATAACAAAGTCCTGAGGGAAACAACTGGGTTTTCTGGGCCAGTGGCACAAACTTGCTTTTGCTTTATTCTTTTGCTTTCTCTGCTTAACACATTTTGGCTTGAGCAGGCTGTTCTAGTAAATTTTGGCAACTTTTACCCATTGTTGGTTAAATCAGTGTCATCAGCTGTGGCCAATGGTAATAATTTTGCAAGATAAAGGCATTACATATTAGAAGGGAGTGGTCTAATGAGAGAAATTCAGGAAACCAGGATTTTATTTTAAAGACTTTCCTTGACTTGTGTTATGGCTATTGCCACTACACTGCTGCTTCATGTTGGCTCATTGAGTAGACCCCACCCTGGAGAGTTTAAATGTTTTCCATGATAGTTCACACATTTGTCTGCCTCACTGCATCTTGGTTGCTACGATCATTATGTTTCTTATGATTATAATTTAATACAAACACAAAGGATACGACTAATGTCCTCTCTGACTGAGCTGGTATGAAAACAGTCCCAGCAGAACACCTTTTGCTAATATTACTGGACAATTCACAAAATTCTTAGTATCATACTGCTGATTCTTACCTGACTCTGATGTTGTCCGTTTTCCTGAAAGTGCTGTTCTGGTGAAAAACTTACAGCATTTTGTAGCTGGGTTATTGCCAGTTCCTCAGTTGGGGCAGGCCTGCCTCCTTGGTGGATCCCCACATCTGAAAAGGTCAATGCAGAAAGATCCACCAGGACACATCAACAGTTTAAGAGTATGCATAGTCTAGCAATGGTTCCATGCACATCTTTTTCAATCCTCCCTCAGCAGCAAGAGATGACTGGTCTCTCAAGGGCTGCATGATTCATGGTAGTGCTCACTTAATTGAAATTACTGGAGCAGCAGTTCCTTTTTTACAGCCCAAAAGGCCAGCTGATCTCTTACAAAAGGGGAAACTTTGCTAAACAAAGGAAGTCATTTTAAAAGAAGAAAATAACATCTGTCTACAGATATGTGGGGAGGGAAAGAAGAAATGTGAAAATGGAGATGGTGGGAGAGAAAGGTTTAAAGTTTAAAAAGCTGAAAAGAAAGTCCATGTGGGATCAGAGGCAACACATCCAAGTGGTAGACTGAATGTAGAGAGATGTAATGGGAGGAAGTGTAGGAAAGAGAGGGAGAGTGTGGATAAGACAAAGCACAGGGAAAAGGTATAAAACACCCCAGACTAATTTAAGAGATTGAGAGACTGCTGAATCATCTGATTGCCAGTAGAGGTGCTATAACCATGGCTATAGAATTTAGTCACAAAATGCTTAAGGGAAGAAATAATTCCGTTATTTAGGTAGAGTGTTTCACAACATGAACAATAATGCAGTGCAGCTACATAGAAGGCATCCGTTTAGGAACCAATCTCTATACGTATTTGTACCTGAAAACAACCTGAAAACAAGAATTTCCCTGAAAAAGTGCTAGGACCAGCCTGGGAACACCACAAAATGCTTATGACCATGCTGCAGCCAGAGAACAAGACCAGCAGGTACTAGTCTGCAGCTGGGGCACAATAAATCCCTTCTACAAGCTCAGCCAAGAATAATCTTTAAAAGTGCTATGCTTTGCTACTTGCAAATATTGCTCTTCTCCAAGTGTTTTGCATTTGCCTCAGCACAGGGTTTTTTTTTTTCTTTTCTTTTTTTTTTTTTTTATAATTAGAGGTGTATTGGGGGTTTCTGGGAGCTCTTTGGGCTTGTAACTTATGCAAATGACAGCACTCTGGATCATATTATTAATTGTATATTTTTGTCATTCATGTATTCTGAAGAGTATGTTTGAAACAAGCTTTTCTTCCTTTCTTGGTTTGTTTTTTTTTTTTTTTTTTGAACACATTACATTTTCTAAAATATGTTCAGGAAGAGTATAAAATTTTTTTTCTTCATTTTCTTAATGTTAAAGAAGAGTATATTTTTAATGCTGCAGATTCTTCTGGGCTGATAGCTTTACACCATTGTGCATGTACAATGAATAGAACAAACTTCACAGAAGATTATACTTAAATCTGGAGGTCTTTCTGTAAATTTTAAACAAAGTGTTCTATTAAATGCCATCTATAAAATTTTTGTTGACTTACCTCCTAGGATGATTTGTGATTTTGCCTAAGCTCCTGAAATGCTAGATGAAAATCTTTTTTTGCTACAGGAAACTGGTTGGTAACTGAATAAATATCACTATAATCTAAGTATTGAACACTTCCACATAGCAAGAAGTATTTTGCAATACATCCCTCTGCAGTTTGAACTGGAAGTACTCTATAGTGCTCAATAATCCCTAGGAATACATGTAAAGCATACTGAAGTTGGGTAAAACCCCAGTGGTTATCCCAAAATTCCCCCATGGCTGAGGAGCACATCTACCTTTGTGGTTTAGGAGAGCTATATGTCCATCCTGATATGAAGTTAGATAAAGTAATAACATTTAACAAATGTTCTTTCTGTTACAAAAAAGGTAGTGTTTCTGCTTCTGAAATGATTTCTGTCTATCAATTAGCAAATGCTGTCAGTTTATTCATAATAAAAGGGGTTTATATCAACATGCAACACTTACAAAAGCCATACTCAATTTATGTCTCAGCTGTCAATTTCTGTGGCTAATTCTACCAATTTTCCATTTTCTGTGTCCGTTACAGATGAAATTCCCTTTGCATTACGAGACATAAATTTAATTGATACAGAAAAATGTGTTTGTGTTTCTTTCTTATGTTTGCAGGGTAAGAATGCAACTGTCATACAACATGCAGCTCAATAAATATAATTCTTAAAAAAAGAGTGAAAGATGTCATGCATCTTTTGTCAGTTGGACATTTGAAACATATGAACACGTGCATACTTATGTCCAAAGGCTCAAATGTATACCTCATGCAGTCCATACCCTTGTAAATCTGATTTGGATATAGGTAGTATAACAGGTATGCCTAACTATGGTGTCCATGTAACATTTCTGTCCCAAGAGTCCAGATGAATTCCTTTGGTTTTGCTGGGGAATCTGTAGTTTTAACCTCTAAGGATTTTCCTGCTTTCATGAAACCTTTTCTTAGAAGTCTTTCTCCATGTACCTTTTGCAGCAATAATCTTGCAGAGGTATAGTAAGGACAGTCACTTTTTTAATGTTGAATCATCTGCTTATGCATAATATTGATCTGAATGCCAAATGGAGCCGGTCATTAAGAGCAAAAGAGCCAGCAGAATGATTTAGCATGCATGAGTAGGTTTCAGATTTAGACTGTAAATACCGTGGAGGGTATGCATTTTAGTCAGTTTGTCAGACAGTTACAGACAAACATTGCTGTGGGAAATTATTCTTGGTTGATGTGATATTGAGAATCCAGAGGGATTCTGCAGTCAGTAGCCATCCACTGATTTTATATATTTTTGAGCTGTAGTCATGGTCGACCTAAAAAAAACCCATCAGCAGTGACCTTCTGAGTAGTTATTTTTTTTACACCATTGCAGTGTTATGATCCATTGAAATCTGAGATCCGTTGAAATCTTCCTATCTCATGCTGCCAGGGGTACCTGCACAATGTTCTGCTGCTCTCCTGCCTCTGAAAGCCTGCTCTCCAGGTGCTCTTCTGTTTGCATGCTCCTCTGTCACATATTTATCCCAAATGGGAACTCACTTCTGGAGTCATATTTGTTTTCCTTTTACTTAGTTTCCTTTTATTTTTAAAGGACTTGATAGGGACTGGTCAGGTGCTTTCTTATGTTACTACCAGGCTGAGGATCTGAGGAAGAAAAAACGTCTATCTGTGTGTAGGTTTTATATTTCAAAATTTTGGGTTTAGATCCAGAGTAAAACTGGGCCATCTTGTTCAAAGCCCTGGTTTTGATTTTTGGCGAAGAGTCTATACTGACCTTAACCGTTATTTAGATTTGAATGCAATGATGTGAATATGGCATCTCTTTTAAGTTTCAGTATTATGTAAACAGCTCGGAATAATTTTTTGTTGTAAAACTTGAAACCCAGATCTAAGGTGACTTTGAAACTGAACCCTAAACTAAAATATCTCCAGATATCTGTGCCAATCTGTTTTTATATATTATTAAATAAAATATCCTGACATGCTGAAATTGTATGTAGTATTATTTCTTTACAGGTAAATTGATTCATATTGGGAATATGTAATGGGACCTATCAGCTATTACAGTTCCCTTCCATTTCTTTAGCAAGGGTTTTCATTTTTAGAACTATCTCTCCCATGTTTGAGATATCCGTGATAACAATGATGGTTTATGGAACACAGGTTTATTACAAAAGGACATTTTATTATATTAATGAAAACTACATTTATTTTTATTTCTGTGTTCTAATCAAGGCCATTTGGTGCCTCTGTGCTTACAGTTAATGAAAAATAAATCCTTTGTATTTAGGTTACATGTTTGGTTGTGGCTTCATCTGAAAATAACAGGAGCTGGTTTTGTCAAACATATGATTACTAGTTTATATGTTTTCTTACTCAGTTTCTGTCTGGAAAAAATGTTTACTATGTAAAAGCATCCTCAAGCTTGAGGGCATTTTTGGCTTTTTAAATGAGAAAGATTAACTGAATGTGGAACTGCATGCACTCTAGTGGGATAATATAGGAAGTTTCTATTGTTGGACATATGGTCTGAAGCCTTAAATCCTCTGAGCAATCAATCCACTGGATTTTATGAATGATTAGGGAAAAAAAGGAAATATATTGCTGGAAAAGAGAAATAAACCTTGTTGTAGGATATGTGATGGCCAAATTAAAAAAAAAATGTATGTATGATAAATTCTTGTGTATCATTGTAACTGTCTGAGCAGGAGAAGTATAAACAAAACAAAACTAGAAAGCAATACCTTTCTTACAACAAACTGAATTTGAGGGAAAACCTGAATGAGGAAAGAAAATGTATTCTGATTCTGACTGCTCTTCCTCTGAGAAGAACCAGACTTTGGTTAAATAGCTTCGTAATTAATTTTAGTGTTAATTCGGCAGGTCTAGTAAGAGATAAATCCTTCCTTGGGAGAAGCATAGTACATTTTGTGTGCTGATTTATGAGACAGAATCAGCTATATTTTAATGATAGTTTGACTAGCCTTTAAATACTGACTAGAACTCGCAATATATGAGAAAAGCTCATTTGTGCTTAATATACTAGATAAATTGTTCCTGGCTTTTTAGGGTGTGACTATATTTGCTGTCACTCTCCCAAGTTTACTCAAGAACTGTGTGATTTGCTGAGTAGGTGCTAGTCATGTAAGGGAAAACCTGACGGAATGCATTTTATATACCTGCTTTTTTTCCTCATCATGTATTAACTTTTTTTGTATTTTTTTTTTAAATCCCCTTCATCAAAGGAAAGTCTCCTCAAGACCAAGGGCAAATTACAGGAGTGATAAAAATGACCACCAATAATCTGAGCAATATAAAATTTAACACTGTGATTTTGTTTTAGTCAGAGGGAAACACCAGTTGCTGGCTGTCAAAAAATTCTAAGCTGAACCTTAACTTCAGGGGCAGAAGCTTTAAAATCTATTTAACATATCTTATTTCTTCTGTTAATCTCTTTCTTTCTCCATTTAATAATAGGCTGTGGGATTTAATCTTAGCCTTTGATATTTACTGGAAATGTTTTACTGGGAAAAGCAGTATAGTGATTTATGATTCAAAATATACCTTGAATAAATTATTGCAAATTACAGTTTATGAAAGTTGTGACTATAACCATAATTACACCATTGGCTAAGCACAACTTGAAATCTTGCTTGCTGAGTAAATTTGTTTTCATTCGTATTGTATTCCTGATGTTTTTAGAAAAGAGTGAATCAAGCCTCACTGACAAAATTTCCTACAGAGTTTATTAAAAAGGTCATCTTTGTTTGCTATACTTACCTAAAATATAAACATTTCTTGAATTAATGAGATGCTATTTTAGTTTGTTATGAGAGTTTCCTATTCAAGTTTACTGAACCATAGACTCGTAAGGACACTCACAAGAGCTTACACACTATGCCATCCCTTTAGCTATCTATATATCCTAGAATTCCTAAAGTTAAAATTGATTCTGTAAGCTGTTAGGAAACAAAACAAAACAAAACAAAACAGCCGATAGCCAGAATTGGGTATATTACTGTAAACCGTGGTGGGGGAGAAGGAGGGGGGGGCGGGGGCGAGACGTTTAAAGCCCTGTCTGGCAAGAGAAGGGTTAAGTACTTTTTAGCTATACCCGTTTCAAATTACAATGAGAAGCCTCTTCTTTCCCAGCAGGGTTGTGCTTACATTAGTCTTTAGATCTCTCTTGAAGAGAGCTGTTATATTTGTGCCTGCTAGAGTTGGAAATAACAGTTCAGAAGCTGAAAAGGGTTGAATGGATTTACAGAAGGTTTTTTTTTGCGAGTAAATTCATGGCAACACATTAATTGATTAATACATGCTTTAGAATTACTTTACACTCAAGCGATGCAAAAGATGTTAAAGGTATCACCAGGCTGCTGGAAAAATATGTGTTATACCACCAAGGTACAGATCAAGACAAATCTGTGACTCAGGATTTTATCTTGGGAAGAGCGCAAGGTGTACGAAGAACTCAGAATTACAAGGGAAGATAACTCTGGGAACTACAATGTGTCAGAAGAACCGCTCTTGCTAATACAGCTCCCCACCAAAGACCTGGTTATCTAAGGTTTATATAGGAATGCCTAGGTCAGCTGACAAAATACTTGTCTTCTGCTACATTAATGCAGAAAAAACGATAACAACAGTGGAAAACTGGAAGTCTGAATTTCAGCTTTCTTAGAAATAACTTCAACCTGACACATTCCATAGTATTTAAACAGGGTGGGGGGAGAGAAATCACCAAAGATGTTACGTTTAGAGATGACATTGACATGAAGAATAGGTAAATTTTGTTTTTCAGCCACTGGGAAAGCAGACCTCATAGGAACTCAGAACAAGTAGGAGAAAGGATTTTTTAATTTTTTTTTTCCTTGTTCTTTTTCTTTTCAAAGATGAACCTAACTGCACTCAAAGCTTTTGTGGGCTTGCTCTGGAATTGCTGGGTTCTGGTGGGTCACGCACAGGGAGGTTTAGGAGACAATCATGTCCATTCAAGTTTTATTTACAGGAGGCTGCGGAACCATGAGAGAAGGGAGATTCAGAGAGAGATTCTCTCTATCCTGGGTTTACCTCACAGACCCAGACCATTTTCACCAGGAAAGCAGGCTTCTTCTGCACCCCTCTTCATGCTGGACCTGTATAATGCCATGACAAATGAAGAGGATACTGAGGAGCTGGAGTATTCACTAAAGGGATCAATGGCAGGGGAGAGCAGAGGGATACAGAAAGGATACCCTGCCTCTCCAAATGGATATTCGCGGAGAATACAATTATCTCGCATGACCCCCCTGACCACACAGAATCCTCCCTTAGCCAGCCTGCACGACACCAACTTTCTGAATGATGCTGACATGGTCATGAGCTTTGTCAACCTAGGTATGTGGAATTTTTTTTTGTTTCTGCTCTTCTTTGACAAACTGTTAGCTTGAACTTACAAGGAACAAAACTCTCGGCCAGACCATAACCTGTTCTAAACTCTCAGGATTGGGCCCAGGCTGCTGTGCAACTGGTAAATGAAAAGTTGTACTGATGGTGAAGTAGCTACATTGTAGGTGGCCATGGAAAAAGATTTTTCTCACTGTTTATGTAAAGTCAATTTCTATAACTCCACTCTGCTAGCTTCTGTTTTCTTTCTTTCATTGATGTAATGAAAATTGTAGCCTTAGGCCAACTAACTCCTTTTTTTTTTTTTT
>VWZY01013651.1:24539-36802 GCA_013399075.1 Chloroceryle aenea | reverse complement strand
AGAAAAAAACTCCCAAAACACTGGAATTGAAGCAGCAAAACTGAGATTTGAGATCTGGTGCACTGGAGAGAGGACATACGGCTAGTTTAGCTTTTGTTCTCAGAATGCAGATTTGTGCCTCTCTGAGGCATGTTTGCATGCATACCAGTCTGTGTGCATGGCTTTGTGTATATAATATAGACAGCATGTAAATCTCTTCAGTTTTTGTCACTGGGATTTTTTCCCCCTTAAATCATAATATTCTTTCCCATCAATACTATGTGGCTTTAGCAGCCCTGCCCTTTCAAGCTGCCTGTTTGGGCCAGTGTTTATCAGATGACCATTTGACCTCCTTGTTAATTATACTTAATTACATCCTGTTGTAACATTTTGAAATAAGGAGGAGAGTTTATGGATCTGCTCCAAAGAGCTGAAGCCTAAAACAGCAGCAGAATTCAGTGGTATGAGGTGCTGAGTAATCTCATAGTTAGGTCAGTAAGAGCTGTGCTTTGTCCAGCTGATTGCAAAATTGGGTCCTTAAACTGTTCTGTTTCCATTTAGGATCCTTGGTACTTCTGAGAATAAAATCACACAATTTTCTTTGTTCTGAGAATGGCTTCTCTTCTCTGATCTCAGCTTGGAGTGTTCTCCAGAGAGAACAAGGAAGGAGTAAGAGGCCTATCAACCATACTGCAAGGTCTGAAGTTCACATATGATGACATAAAAGAGATGGGCCTCTGTTGCCACAAGTGATTTTTTCTGAGTTTTGCAAAACTTCACAGTTCCTTATTCTTCCTGAGAATTGCCAGCTCCCGTGAGCTTTTTGAGTCTTGTAGAATATTTGCCATTAGATTTTCCATACATTGGTAATTTATGGGAACATCTAAGGTTTTACTGAAGAGCAGCAATTATCCTGTCTAGTTGTAGAAAAACAATAATGAAAACCAATCAACATCCAGAAACAGATGCAGTTCTTTAAAAAGAACTCTAAAGGCTCAGAAAGCAACTTCAAACACTTCTTATTTTATATTGCTTTTCATATAGATGATGGCTTTTGAAACACATGAGGCTGACCATATTGCTTCTCTTCTCACTAAGGATGAGATGTATATTTGCTTCCTCTTCTGTTGTTCCATAGCTCACTTTCCACAAATTTGATTTATAAGACTAAAGTAAACTTATTTTCCTGAAGTGAATGAAGAATGGAAATTAATTAGGTTTCAATACCAAGTGAAAATCTAGTACTGAAACTTTAAGGATCACAAGGCAAAAGAATATACCTTCAGTTTTATTTTAAAGCACTAGTACTTAGACTTACTGGAGTATGGAATGCCATGAAGAATTAATTGTCTGTAACAATAAGCTACACATAATTATGGCATTATTGTAAATGGCTTATCGTTCAGTATGTGTCATATTCTAGATAAAAGAGACAAGTTACTTAGTGCTGTGCTGTGAGACTATGCTGACACACTACTGCCCATGGTTGTCACTGTGAACTGAACAGCATTGTTGTGACAGCTAAAATTTTGTACTGTCTTTCAGGAAGCACAGGTTAAACCTACAGTTTAATTACACACAATTGCATTTAGGTAATTAACTTTTTTTCACATGTTGGTTTAAGTTACAATCTTATATCACAGAATCACAGCATTGTTGGAGTTGGAAGTGATCTCCAGAGATCATCTGGTCCAACCCCCCTCCCCCAGGCAGGTTTGCCTGGAGCACATTACAAAGGATTGCATAGAGGTGGGTTTTGAAAGTCTCCAGTGAAGGAGACTCCACAACCTCCCTGGGCAGCCTGTTCCAGTGCTTCATCACACTCAGAGTAAAGAAGTTTTTCCTCATATTTAAATGGAACTTCCTGTTTTCCATCTTCTCCCCATTGCCCCTTGTCCTGGGCATTACTGAATGATTACATTTATGATGTTTTATAATTAAAAATAAACCCCAGAATTTGCTGAATGTCATAGTAAGGTATCCAAAAGACCATAATGTTTAAATCCTATTTTGTGTTAAGCAATAGTAAGTATAACTGAAATCATGCAATAAAATATGATGACTTTCAAGGAAGGCTGGCTTATTTTTCAGAATTTTGAGAGGTATGTGTAATGTGACACAATATAGTACTGTCTGTCAAAGTAATTTAAAATTAATTATTATTTCAGAATAAAGTTCTTTTTTTTTTTTCTTTGATTCCTTGGTGTACTCCTTTATTAAAGTAATTTTACAGCTATTGACTATGGTTTCTTCAAAAAGTAATATTTTTTTTTATCACTTCTTAAACTACTGAATTAATAATCATGTTTATTGAGGCTCTATATCATAATAAAATCACATTTATAAGCAGAGGAATATGTATATATAATTTAATTCATGTAAATTTCTTTAAAATAATATTTTATAAAATGCATATACCTTTTTTTTTTAATATAGACACAAATGGTAGTGGAAAATCCAGAGACGGTTTATACTGTGGAGGGAATACAAAATAGATTAAGTTCATGTTGCAGTTCACTGGGTCAGAATGGAGGGAGTAATGTCATTAATATCAGTAATCACAGAATCACAGAATCTCCTAGATTTGAAAAGACCTTTAAGATCATCGAGTCCAATCATTAGCCTAACCCTGACAAGTCCCTAAACCATATGCCTAAGAATCATGTCTACATGACTCTTAAATACCTCCACTGCCCTGGACAAGCCATTCCAACTGTAATTATCAGTTCCAATGCCTGATAACCAGTTCAGTAAAGAAATTCTTCCTAATATCCAGTCTAAACTTCCCTTGGTGCAGCTTGAGGCCATTTCCTCTTGTCCTAAATATATTGTCCTCATTTTTGTTTCCGAGAAGTTGTGTCTTGCTTTCTCAATATTTTTATGTATTCCTTAGAAATGGAAAAATAAAAAGGATACACTTATTTGCATATGTCTGTGTACAGCAGAGACCTAATGTAAAAAAGATTCATCACAGGATCAATGAAACAAGCACATGTGTGAACTGAAAACTTGGCTCTGTAGGCACAGCTTCCAAATAAGTTATGACCTGTTTATCCTTTGTTTGCATTACCATCTGCTGCTATACTGGAATGAAACTTTTTTTATTAACATTATATCACCTTGGCTCAATGAGATTTGCCATGGCCTCCATTAAACCATGCTGTTTCAGCTTGTCTACAAGTAGGGGATGTGCTGTCATGAAAATGGGAATGAAAGCAAGCCCCCAGAAGAAGAGACTATGATGCTTTCAGTTTTGGGGATAAACAACAGATGGTTCCAAATTACCTGAAAAGGAAAACTGGGCCTATCACCAAAGATTAGGGCAGTAGTGACTTCTAGACCTAGTTCTAAATAAAGGTTTAGTGTAAACATCTACAAAGGCAAAGACTGATCAGATGATGTAAAATGCATGCCAAATATTCTTACTGGTGTTGTACCAAAAAGATTGCAATTGAAATAACAGGACAATGTTAGTGGTTATGCTCCCACTCCCTGCTCTTTCCTACCCTGTGCTCAGAACGACACCCAGATTTTGTCTAAGACACATCACATCAACTATTAGGAGATTATAACATATAATACAAATTTCAGGAGACCATCTTTGCTGTTCCAGAGATGTGTTAGACCTATAGATGCCTTGACAGCCAGCCTGGGCATTGTGTTTGCAAGTAACTTGGCAAGGCATATGAGAAATGCAGTCCCAGGTGAAGTAGCAGTGAAAATACAGGAATGATACAAGTGTGTCCATAGCCCTGAGCAACTGGTTCTAGATTGCCCTGCCTGAGGAGGAGAATTGGAGCAGATGACTTCCTGAAGTGCCTTCCAATCTCAGCCATTCTGTGATTCTGTGATGAGTGGTTACAGAGAAGGGGGGGTGTCCCATCTTAGACATTGACACCAATCATTCCTACTTTTTTTTGGAGTGGAGCAATAATCTTGCTCAGACAATTTTTGGATGAACAGTTCTTTTTTTCTTTCTAATTTGGAAATTATTTTTCTTTGTCTTTATGTCATTTTGAGACTTCAGTGTCTCTCTCTGCAGGTCTGTCTAAAGTAGCCTATTGTGAGGGATCACTACCTATTGTCATGTTGCCTGGAGCTAATCTGATCTCTTCCATGGTACAAATATTTTTTTGTGAAGATTGCTTTTCCTTTCCTCTGACAGTGCAAGTGTAATGCTGAATAGCCAACTCAGAGATTTTTTAATTCACTAACATTGAGTGAGTTTCCCAGATGAAAGAGGGTCAAAATGTTCATTAACTTTGGTAAGATATAAGTTTCTTCCAGGAAAAAAAAAGTCCAAGTGTTTTTTTCCATCTTGTTGAGGGGACTTATTGCATATTGGGGGTTATATGTGGGTGAAATAATCTCTCATTGCAATAATAAATCGTTATAAGATTAGACTACCAGAGCTGAGAAGAGAGGGTGCAGTTTGAATCAGTGTAACAAGATGTTAAATTCACAACCAGTTCCCAAAACGGCTGTTAAAGACCTGCTGTCTCAAAGTGCCACTTACCACCTCCTGGCTGCTCTTCCTCCTCATCTTCTGGCCTGTGTGCTCCTTGGTGTAATGTCTGAGAGGACCCATCTCTGCTGTGCTTCTGGCCTTATAACTTGGTTTCTCAGCACCACTGCTTAGGCTTTTCTAAGTGGGTCCTTGATGATGGCCAACAGTGAACATGCATGGGGCAAACCTTCAAAATGAAGGTTAGCAATTTATATATGATGAAATTCCAAACTCTTTACATATTTGATTTTTAAAGTGATGACTCAATACAGCAGTTAGCCCAGTATACACTTGTACACACAAGTATAAATGTAAGGAACTCTGAATTCATTTGAGCCATGCTAAGCACATGACCTGTGATCAGCTAATTTTCACAAATGTATTTAATATCCTCATATAGCATATCCAAATAATTTTTCATTTGTTATATGTAATAAATACTTTTTCTACTATCTAAATTAGATGTTATTAAGGGTTTCCTTTCTTGTTGTTACAGCTGGACTGTTTTTTATGGAATATTTGGTCAGTGATAATGGGTATGGGTAATATTAAAATATTCAGATGTGAGCACAGGGTAAGCAGAAAATAGTGCCTATCCAATTGTGTCCAGTTTGGCACAGAGACACAACATCCAGGGAAGCTTTTGACAAATTGCACAGCAGGAAATGGATGGACAACATGTGTGAATAGTAAATGGTGGAGTGACTTGCCACCTCCAGGTGGAAGTGAGCAGAGGGTTAACATGAGCAGGAACTAAGGAAATGTGGGAAGATAGAATGGGATTTAATGTTTAGCTTTTACTCCCCTGCCAGTTGCCCTATGATGATATATGCCCTTTCACCCTCCTCAGAAGTTATGTTCCATCTGTATACTTTTAGAGTGTCAAAACAGTTATAACTTACACCTATTTTCTGACCATTGGATCCCAGAGGTATAACTTTTGTTCCTATTCAATTGCAGCTGAACCCAAGAGGGATCCTTTTTTCCCTGTCATTTGTTAACCTTGAGGTTGTGTTGATCTGACATCCTGACTTTCACACACAGTCAGAAACCTGGGAATAATTGTTAGTTTTCTTTGTGACAATCTGTGATTAGAAAAAAAATAAGATGCTATCAAAATGTACTGACTTTGCCACAGCCCAGGCAAAATAGACATCATTGACAATGCAGACAAAATTAACAACCTTGGGCACACTGGTGTAAGGATTAGTTAATTTATCTATGCATTAGCTCAGAACTACATAATACACAGTGATCTTTTCTCTGATCTGTTCTATTCTTTCAAGTAAAGATTTATTTACCACTGATGAAAAAAAGCACAACCAAAAATCTAGTAGATATGTCTTTTTAACATAGGCATTTGTAGTGACTTTGTAATACCTTGTGACAATGAAGAAATTACAGGGGCCTTACATTTAAAATAGCAAACTGCAAGTGATTTTTTCTTCACTGCCTCCTCCCAGATACTTGATTGCGATGCTTCCCTCTTTTGGCACACGTTACTACTGACAGCACAAAACAGGTTCAAACCTGTTACTTATAATCCTAGAAGCTGTGTCCAGCTGGACTTTCAACTTTAAAATTTATGGAAGAAAATTCAGCTGAGATTCATTCTACCACTTTTAGTAGAATTTAAAAGCACATATATGCAGTGTATCTTTTGTTGTGCTTTGTGCTACAGCTGAACAACTGGAGTGAAAACTTTGCATTTGGGAGGGTAAAGGATACAGTACATTATAGTGTCAAAACCATAAGAAATGTTAGATTTTGAGGAATCACTTTGACAACTATCTTTTAAATTACAATCATGATAATACCCAGACCTAGATGCTCATTATTCTGTTTGCTTCCAAAACTCAGTGTTTATTCTGGTTACTTAGTCCTACTCTAGAATTGGCCAGGATCAAACAAGCATAAGAAAAGCAGGGTATTGCTTTTCCACCTACTCTGTATCACCATCTGAAAGCCTTGCAGAATTTACTTAGTACTGGAGCAGCTGCAGTGTAGAACTTGTTTTCACATGTTGAGCAAGTTCATTTGACTTGGAAGAGGAGTAAAATGAATGAATAACACATTTACCAAAGAAATTTTCAACAAAACATTGGCTATTGAATGAAGACATGCAATTTCATTGAAACAACTATTTTATCCCATAGTTTAGTATGAAGTAGGAAGAAGGCATCATAGTTAATCTCATGATGTACAGAACACCTGGGAGATTACACATGAGAAAGCCATGCACAACTATGCCTGTATGTTCGAGGTGTTTTTTTTAGGTCTGTGCTTATAAAAGCTACTGGCAGACACTGTTATATGGCTTTAATTACTAACTGAACTCTAATTTTTAAAATCATTCATTAAAAAAAAACCTTTTACATATTCACTTATATTCTACCATGCTTTTGTAACTTCTGTTATTTGTCCAGTTGCTGCCTACCACTTACTAAAGTTGAGTACATTACATGGCATCTATGCTTTGAGGGGATTAGAAAGTAGAAATAACATAATTTCACAGCCCACCTTAATTATATATAATTTAATGTTCCAAATTATTTTGACTTTTTCAAATTATTGTTTTGTTAATTGGCAAGAAACTATCAGATCTTATTAACTATAGCAAAATCACAAACTTAACATTTTATTAATAGAACAGTGCTTTCCTGTTTATTCTTAGAAGATGTAATGTTAAATGTTTGGGTAAGGTACATGAATATTCTAATTATTTTTTTTTTATAAAATATAGGATATTGAAATACATTTCTTCTATGAGGGATAAAGAAAGGAAATTAATAAATCTAAGCAATGTATTACAATTTTAAATTACTGTTTTCATTCTTGCTCTAGATTGTTTCAGTTACCTATGGGTTTTTTTCCTTGACTTTCTATTGACTTGAATTGTTTTGCAATTCATAAAAGCTCAAGAATTCTGTGCACTTATGGAAGGGATGTTCTAGCATTAAAAGTCTGTATTCAGTAAACAATAGGTGATTTTTAATTTACTGAAACTGACATTAACTTCCCAGTATTTCATCAAACAATTTTCAAACTGTGCTTAATTTAGTTAAGCAAAATAGCCAAATGTTGCTCATCGATGTCAGTAGCTGACCTGAAAACAGTTTAGTGAAATAACTCTAAATTTACAGCAGTGTAACTTTTTTCAGAGGATGACCTACCAAGCTTTCTGCTTTGTGTTTTAATAAGAAAGTGTTTTACATAAAAGCAATTTACATCTTTTTTTTCAAACCCACATCTGTAAATCTATAATTACTTTAAATATATCCAGGCTAATAATAATAAATACAGAGAAACTCAAATGTACAGTAGTGCAGTAAAGTGTTTCTTAAGAAACAGAACTTTTGTAATGAAAAGAAAGTAAAATTTCTGCAGACTTACACTCCCTAATTAAGCAAAATTATCACATACAGAAATAGTTTTGCCTCACTTGGGAGGGGATAAGAACTTGGATTAAGTTCCTGACAATGAGTTTTGTGGATAAGATAGGATATGTATGGAACGTAATTTTGAGGAAATCTGTTTTTGCCCCTGCCTGCATTTTTGACTTAAGACATCACAGAATCATGGAATGGTTTAGGTTGGAAAAGACCTTGAAGATCATCAAGTACAATTGTTAACTCAAGTCTACCATAAAACCATGTCTCTAAGTGACATTTCTACCCATCTTTTAAATACCTCCAGGGATGGTGACTCCACCACTTCCCTGGGCAGCCTGTTCCAGTGCTTTACAACTATTTCTATCAATAAATTTTTCATAATGTCCAACCTAAACTTCCCCTGGCACAACTTGAGGTTGTTTCGTCTTGCTGCTTAGGAAAAGACAGATCCCCACCTTTCTAGAATCTCCTTTCACGAGTTATAGAGAGCAGTAAGGTCTCCCCTCAGCCTCCTCTCCAGGTTAAACAATCCCAGTTCCCTCAGCATCTCCTGATAATACCAGATCCCTCTTCAGTTTCATTGCCCTTTTTTGGACATGCTCCAACACCTTTTTGTAGTGAGGTGCCCAAAACTGAACACGGTATTTGAGGTGTGTTCTCCCCAGTGGCAAGTACAGGGAGACAACAATCGCTTCCCTAATCTTGCTCCGGCCACACTATTTCTGATATAGGCCTTCCTGTTGTTGTGATCCAAGTGCAGGTCTTGGCACTTGGCCTTGTTAACCTCATACCATTGGCCTCGGCCCATTGATCCAGCCTGTCCAGATCACTCTGTAGAGCCTTTCTACCCTTGAGCAGAACTACACTCCCAAGTGTCAACTTGAAACTTTTTGAGGGCGCATTTGATTCCCTCACCCAGATCACTGATAAAATTACTAAAGAGAACTGGCCCTGATAGTGAGCCCTGGGGAACATCACTTGTAACTGGGCACCAACTGGACTTAACTCCATTTACCACCACTCTTTGAGCTTGGCCACCTCACTAGTTTTTTACCCAGAGATGCGTACATGCATCCAAGCCATGAACAGACAGTTTCTTTGGGAGAATGCTGTGGGAGAAGGTGTAATCTAGGCAGACAACATCCACAACCTTTCCCTCACCCACTAAGTGGTTCACGTTATCATAGAAGATCATGTTAGTCAAGTAGGACCTACCTTTCACAAACTCACGGTGACTTGGACTGATTACCTGGTTGTCCTCTATGAGCTGCATGAAAGCACTCATAGATCTGCTCCATAAACGTCCCTGGCACTGAGGTCAGTCTGACAAGCCTGTAGTTCCCTAGATCTTCCTTTTGACCCGTCTTTTAAATGGATGTCACATTTTCTAACCTCCAGTCAAGACTTTCCTGGTTAGCAAGGACTGCTGATAGAAGATTGGAAGTGACTTGGTGTATATTTCTGCAAGTTCCCTCAGTGCCATCCAGCACCATAGACTTCTGTGTGTCTAAGTGGTCTAGCAAGTTGCTAAGCATTTCCCCTTGATTTATGGGGGTTTCATTCTGCTCCCCATCCCTGTCTTCCAGCTCAGGGGATGGCTACATGTTTTACTATTGAAGATTGAGGCACTGAGGGATTGAAAACTCCTTTGACTGAGCAGGGGCTATCTCTTAGTCCTATTCTCTGGAGCTGAAGATGACTAAGAGGGAAATGTAGATGAACTCCTCTGTTCTTCTTCCTTGCTGGGGCAAGACAGTTGACACTTAGCAAACAGAAGTGTCTCTCCACTGTATGAGGCAGCTGTCTGGTGTCCAAAGCAATCCTTTAAGGACAGGTGACAAATTTTATCAATCTCAATGTCTACCTCAAAATAGATTTCCTGAGTCCAGATAAAGATTGTTACTATTCTATAAAACAGATTAAACCTATTCAAGCCATAGTGCTTAGACAAATATTGAAATTGTTGGGGTGGGTTTTTTTTGTGTTTTCTGTTTGTTTGTTGGTTGGTTTGTTTTTGGTTTTTGTTGTCATTGTTTTGTTTTGTCTTTTTGTTTGTTTTGTTCTATTTTGTTTTTTTAATAATCACTTTTGGAAAGTATTTTTCTTCACATTTAAACTTTTAAAATCCATTTGATGTAAAACATTTTTTAGAAGACTGAATTCCTCATTCAAAGGTCAATGGACAGAATGAAAAGGCTGCCATTTACTTCAGCAAACTAAATTTTAATTTTAAGACTTCAAGAGTAAACAGTTGAAAGATATACTTGCTGAGATAAGCTTAACCTAAGTTTCTGAAGTTAATGTTAATTTTATACAGTGTAAAAGCCTAAACAAAGATACAAAGCTTCAAAATAGATTTTTAAAATCTGTTATCTCATCTCCTCAGCTGATACTGGTGTTCTGATGAATGTGCTGCTTAAATTCTCTCCAATGCACTTCACCGAAATATTTACACCAAGCATAGCTGGTTTGCTTGGTTGGTTGGTTTTTTTTAATCCTTTATTCTGCTCCAGGATCACATCTTTTCTTCTATCCCCATGCCCTACAAAACTTTTGTCATTTATTTTGTAAAAAGTGAGTTGTTTTAAATAGTTTAATCATGGAAGAGAGAACATGTTTCTAGAATTTAAATGTTGCACAGAAGAGCAAGTATGAGGTAAACAGTTATTTGATGTCTGTCTTTTCACAGTAGCACGATAGCTAATTTCTAGGGCCTCTGACCTTTTAGTGTCCTGTAACAGAGTACTCGCATTAATCTGTTGCTTATCTGTCACCTACCACATTTGATATGTCCAGCCTCTGCTTTCAATTATCAGTCATTAGAGGCAGCACTGAGTAATTTCAGGAGAAAACGCCTAGAACCTTTGACCTGTTTTTGTCGGATAACCACAAGTGTTCAGTGCAGATAAACTATCATTTCATTATATTCAAGATGTAAACGAGTGTCATTTGTAGTGTATCAGCTTACTGTAACCTTTATCACCTTGAAGTGATTAAAACTGACTGGTTTACTTAGTGCTTATACAAAGAATTTACAGTCAAACAGTGAAATTCAGTGAGATTACTATAAATGGCCCTTTAGAGTTACATGAGGTCCGTAGGACCCTCTGTTTTTCCCTGGCATGTATATTTAGTAGTTAAACAGTGACATGAAGGTGATTAGTTAAGCTTTGCTATTTGTGAATCCAGTTGGGATCCTAGGAACTTACATTGTGAAATCAGATTGTTACAACGTATTTTTGGTTTGTTCCCCAGTTTGCCAAAGAAACTTTCACTTTCCCTATGTGTCACCACATACCAATCTCTTCAGGAAAAACAAAGCACATGTCAGTGGGGAGCTAATCTCGAATGAAAGAGCACATCTAATCGTCCCTCATGCACTATGACCTAAACTCATTGTTAGCTCTTTTTACTTTTTTTTTTAAGCTCAGTCAACAGTTAATGAGAGATTTGTAGCTGAATTGGTAAAATACTGATTACTTATTACACTATCCATTATGTTCCTTGTAATTTTTTTTTCCAGAAGACAAATAATTTTGTTAATGAAAATTATTGCATGACATTTTCTCTTGGTGTAAATTATGGCCTTTTTCAAAATCTCTTTTTGGTGTAAATTTTTATTCATTATTCTTAGAGTTGAGCTTAGTGTTAAGACAGTGTGAGTGGAAAATATAATTCTTTCCCACCTTACACACAGGTTTTTTTGATACTCCCTTGAGCCATGAGTTGTCTGATGTAACCATAGTACTGAATGTATTAGTTTCAGGTGATATAAAAATCAAAACAATGCTGCTAAGAATCCTGATCAAAGAGAGAAAATAATGTTGATGTAATCAGCATTGACCATAATATTTTAGTTACTTTTACTTAGAAAAGTTATATTCCTCAAATGGTTAAAAAAGGACTTCCTGATTTTCTGGTCAAACAGTTTTTAGATGGCATGATCAGTCCCACAGAGATGCATTTTGGCAGGTGAACTAAGCAAAGCTGGAATGACATGAGAACGCTCTGGAAGAACAGAACACTTAAAAATTTTAACCTGTATTTTTCAGGCTGCCAGTCTTGAAAAGCTCTTGCATGTGAAATAAAAAATATTTGAGACACAGGACCCCCGTGCACTTCATGACATTTCAGCAGGACAAAGGACCTGAGAGATACCCTACTGAGCATTCACAGTCTTCCTTGACAAGGCATTTATTAGATGAAGAAAGGATCAAGACTTTTGTATTACTTTCAGTATTAAAATACTCAGTATCATGAAATAACATTGTGCTTTTATAACTTGGCTATAATTCTAGCCATTAGTCATTATTGCAACATCACCATAACTGCTTTTTTTACAGTATACTATATAATGCAAGACCTTAACTTGTCTAAATTCTTCT
>VWZY01013651.1:0-24495 GCA_013399075.1 Chloroceryle aenea | reverse complement strand
TTTTTAATGTTTTGTACATTGTCCAGAAGAAATGTGCAGTTTAAAATCCTGGCTTTTTTGTGGAGAGCAGGACCTCCCTGGACTCAGGGTTTTCCGTGGTATTCAGTGTCTGTTTCCTACAACTCTTCATTTCTACAGGCTGTTACTACTCCCTAGTTCTGGCCCGCCTGTAAATGCTGTCTTGACCCAAGGATATTTTGAACTTCTGTCACCTTCAGGCAGCAATGCTCTCTCTTCCTTGGTATACATAATAAGTACTATCTGTGTAAACTGAAACAATTTTGGGCCCATCAGGAAGTGAGTATCAGTATTCTTTCAGCAGGTACAAGAGGTCCTGAGAGAACCCCACCAATGCTATTACAGGATATTATAGAGGTTTCTGTCCAAACTATAACATACAGTGACAGAACTGCTGTTTCCAAACTAATATTACTAATTAGAAGGTACTTGTAAGAAACTGACAAAAGGAAGCCTCAAACCCAACTAAAACAAAAGAAGACATGACTTCTGGCATTTAAACCTTTTCTGTAGTGTCTAATTCTTCAAGGCTTACTCATAGTGAGTAGTGCTTAGTTACCCATGCATGCTAATAAATGCTTGTTGAATAAATACTAAGAAGAGATATCAGAAAGGATTGCTTCATTAACTCTGACTTTAATATATATTTACATGCTATTCACATATCTCTTCCACATCAGCTTCAAAAAGGTCAGTTATAACCTTGGAAATTTGCAGCAGACTCCCCCTGTTTAGTGTATTTGCATATTCTAATCTCTGCCAAATTCTCTCTGAAATAAAAGGCTTTACAGGGACATTACAAAAAACAAACAAACAAAACAAAACCCACACAAAACAAACAAAACCCACAAACAAACAAAACAAACAAAACAAACAAACAAACAAAAAACACACCAAAAAAAAACAACCTCCAAATCCTCAAGTCAGATTTTTGGGTATATCTCACAGTTTAGAACCGGGCAGTGGAGCTGCTAAATAGACTGTATCCTGTTTTCTCTTCAGTAGCAGCCCATTCATCTCCAGGTACAGAGCAGCCAGTTTACATGCTTCTGCCTCTTTTCTGCTTTATTATTTCTACATTTTAAAAAAATTTTCATTTAAAAAAAATAGAATAATGAAAACAAGGATAGTTTCCATTTTTGAAAGAGTGAAAGGGAAGTACACTGTAAGGGAATAGCTACACAGACACTGGTGACTTAACTAGTAACTACTGTTCTGACAATATGTAAATACTCTCCTTTCAATACCTCTCACTTTAATATGTAGATAACTGTGCCCTTATATGGTAATCCCAAAACTTTTTTTTCCTTTTAGTGCATTTATATTTTGTAAGACCACATATATATTATAATAATACACATAAGCAGGGTTTTGTACATATATTTATATACACATATAAACATATGCATTGTGTATGTAGAAAAGATTGCTTGATTGTACACATAAACATGAGCCTTTAATATAAATATACATATATATTGTAGTAACACACATTTTATTATTTATATGTGTAACATTTAGTAATCTAAATGCACACTTTTTCAGAACTGACACTGTTCCTCCCTCAGATCTGAGGACTGTTAATACCAAGATATGATAAAAGACCAGGGGTTATTGGAGAGAGAATTTAGTGGATCTGGATAAATGTTTAGCTGGTAATCCAATCTGAATCCCAGCTTGGAGTGTTTTAGGCTTTGTCCACCATCAGTAAAACAAAGCACTTATTTCCTGACACAGGCAGAAATCTTGCCTTCTGAAGTTCTCTTTTCTCACAGTGCACAGCTTCTTCACATGATAATGATACATGTCACTCTGTGGCAGGGGAAACCATGCATCATTTTCCTTTCTACATCCATAAAATCTGAAGTATTAATCTCATAAAAGGTCCATCAGCCAGTACTGTGGCCTGTATATCGCCTTGCCACATCAAAACATGTATTCCATTGCAAAAGTCACTCCTAAGGGTCAGAACACCAGCAGCCAATGAAATCATCCCCAAATCAACTGTAAATGCAAATAAACTCAGATCCTCTGTTTACGCCTCCTTAAAATTCTGTGCAATCCTGAATTAAGCAACGATAAAATTAACTTCTTTATTTTAAATTGTGGCAGTGTCAGAAGCTGTGGGAGCTGCACCTGCCCACCCACAGCAGTTTGAGGAGTCTTCTCAAGCTAGGGATGTGCTCCTTTTTCTGCTAGGGTGCCAGAACCTCTCAGCTCTGATTCACAGCTCCTTCTTCTTACCACTGTCAAGACGATGCTTATGCCATAAGAATACAACATGTGTTAATTTATATGATGCAACTGCTTCTTAAGTATATAGTTTTTGCAATGCACTTTAGTACCACTTCAGAATTTATTATGCTAAGCGGAAATGAGGAGCATTCTTCTCATCTGCCTTGTAATTAGTGGCAATTGGTGTTTTCCAAAGTCATCTATGGCTCTGACATTACTACTGCTGTGTTTACGACTACACTGAAGTCCTAAATCCTTTTGCAGTTTTTAGTTTGTCCATATTTCTAGTTAATTTACAACATGCCGCCTTTCAGCTTTTTTTTTGATATTCTTTCCACTACAGCTTCTGGAATTTGGATAAAAGCCACCAAGTTTTTTTTTCTTTTGAACTGAAGACATTGGGCTGGTGGAATTTCCTCTAACTGGAAGTCTGTCTGGGCTTGTGGTTTTATTAATTGCACAGCTTTATATTGTCCTGTTTGTTTACTCCCAAGCACACAGAACGCTCCATTAATCATGGGAAATGGGCATTTGCTTCAGCTCTCTAATTTACATTCAACTCTTTTTCGCACAGTTGAAAGGGACAAGGACTTCTCCCACCAGCGAAGGCACTACAAAGAGTTTCGCTTTGACCTTACTCAGATCCCGCATGGAGAGGCAGTGACAGCAGCTGAATTCCGGATATACAAAGATCGAAGCAACAGCCGCTTTGAGAATGAAACCATTCAGATTACCATATATCAGATCATCAAGGAGTATCCAAACAGGTACTCTGTCAGCATGAGTGCATCACATGTTGACTAACGTCTCATGTTTCTATCTTAAGCAAGAAGACAACTGATCATAAGTGTACTCTTGTCAAAGTGTCATCTCTATCACTGTGGCTTGTGATAGGCAACAACAACAAAATTCTTCTCACCTTAACTGAAAATTAAAACAAGCCACAGAATCCTTTAGGTTGGAAAAGACCTTTAAGTCCAACTGTAAACCTAATGCTGCAAACTCCACCACTAAATCTGACTTTGCAGAGATCTGTGTATGACATATTTTCAAGACTCTACAAGACCTGAGTAAGTGACCAGATTTCACCAGGAAAAGTAGTCAAACTACTGAAGATTCCCACTGAAAACTAGTAGCAATTCTAAGATGCTTCTGAAAAAAGTTTCATATAAACAAAATTTGGGGTTTGCAATTAAATTAGTTTATGTCTTTTCTCAGAAACGTGAGGAGGAAAAAATAAAGTTTTGTGTTGAGATAAAAAAACACCTCTCCCTCATCTTGGAACAGAGAAAATATTTCTATAATGGTTAGCAAAAGTAAAGAAAATGGCAGCCTAAACTTGCAGAGTATTCAGGAGGAAAAAAATACCTCATCAACAGTTAGCTCAAAGGCTGGGCCAGAGTTCAATCTCTTTTCTGTCCACAGAAGCTTGAGATTCTACCTTCCAGATGAGATCTCTGAATATCAATTTATAAAATATTTATGGCTACAAACAGGGAGTCATTTTATATCAATGGAGCAGAATCAATAGGAGGGAAAGCACTCACAGAGTGTCACTCAACCCTCCAGAATAATTTTTGCTTTCTTACTAGATTTGAGGATGAACAAAACAGTGTGGAATTTTTTTTTACCTCTGTCTAGAGCTTGCAAAAATACGTTTGACATAGGGTTTAAAGAAATTCCTTGAAGGAAGAAATGAAACAGTAAGGAACAAAACAAATCTTTTTAAAGAGCACAGGTCAAGTCTGAGTGATGAAAGGTCTTCACCTGAAAACTTCAGGGATTTTTTTTAAGAACTAATGGGAAAAGTTAGTTTTTCTAATCTATTTGATGTTTGTTTTGTTGGTTGGTTTGTTGCTTTTTAAAAATCTTTTTCTCAGAAGATGGTTTCTATTCTACTTTACAGAAAACAAAACTGCTTGGTACTCTGAAGCAAGATTACAGTTTCATATTATGTGACTGTTAATAAGAGAGCTGTCTCTGTGAAGCTGTTACATAATGCTCTTGATTTCTTTCAATATGTAAACATACATTTATTAATGTTTTATAGCTCCATTTATAACCATAAAAGCCCCATGTCCTTTAATAGAAACATGATGCTGGAAAGGAGGATGTGCAATAATATGCCACTGATTTGATTTCACTAGTGTAAATACAGAAAATTCAGATGTAGACTATTTCCCTCCTATTGTTTATTTTGCCAGTCTCTACTCTTATATGGAGTATATAGAGACGAATGCCTCAGTGAGACTGGGTAGAAAACCACAAGGTCTCCTTTGTTCAAATTAGAAACAAGGAACTTTTCCCACAAGCTTCTTGATGTCTCCAAGAAGAGATCACAATAATATTACAGAATTTTATTTTATCTATTTTTTTTTTTTTTCCCCCCCAATAAAGCCACCACTTGGAGTGTTATTCTTGACTTTGTCATGTCAGATTTGTCCTATCTTGGATTTTAGGTGCAAAATTTTCAGAAGCTGCAACTGCAGAATACATGCGTGAAAGAATCGTGAAGGCGGTGAGGGACTGAAACAGGTTGTTCAGTGTTGTGGATGCCACATCTCTGCAAGTGTTCAAGTCCAGGTTGGATGAAGCTTTGAGCAACCTGGGTTAGCGGGAGGTGTCCCTTCCAAAGGCAGGGGGCAGGGGGCTTGGACTACATGATCTTCAAAGGTCCTTTCCAACTCAAACCATTCAATGACTCTAGGATTCTATAATGTCCCATACTCAATAAAACTGCTGGGTTTGACCCTGCTCCTTCACCCTTCTTTGCTTTGAATAGGAAACATGGGTGTCTGACAGGTCTCTGCAATCCCAAAAGCAGCCCTGATACGCTTTCAGGCAAGGAGTGGTCAAGGTTTAAAGTTTCTGAGTTGCAAATGGTGGATTATCTTAGTCTCAGACATATTTCATGTGGCAGCATGGCCGCTGATGTGTGTGTGCACTGAATTTGACTGGAGTTTGGTAAAATTACAGTCCTTGGGATTGAAGTTTTCTGTTTGTTCTAAAGAAGAGTATAAAGCACAGCCCATGGCAAGGCAAACTTTCCTATGCAGCCCTGCCAATGTACTCCTACCCATATCTTTTCTCATGACGAAAGTAATGTAGTCCAACAGGCCAAATCCTTGTTCATGATCTGGTGGCAGCTAGCCACTAATTTAACTAAACCCCAAGGATTCCTCCCACATTAGGGAATCCTCAAGTGGCATTAAGATACTAAAGCAGCTTTCTGGAATGAGGCGAGAGGTAAAGCAGCATTATGGGGATAGCCTATTACATAGTAATTGTGATTTGATCTGGTCAAAAACTTTGCTGGGTTTCAAGGAACACAGAGATGGTTTATTCCGCCTTTACTTCCTTAAGTGACCCAGGAGATGTGGAGCTTCTTAGATGTTCTGCCCACAGCCTTTTTGCTGAAATTCTTGACTATGGTAGCATTTCTGCTGTAGACAACTGTCCATCTGGGACCAGACTGAGATCACTAAACTTAAATGGCCTCCATAAAGGTAAAGCCAGTCAGCTGTATTCTGCCTGAATGTGTACACTGTTGCATTTCAGGCTATTTACGACATAATGCCTTTCTTTTTTATTATGTGTTGTGGGCTATTTTTTAAATAGAAATATTTTTTTTAATTAGAGCCAAAATTTGCAGCTGTTTTTCATTTTAAGTGTGATAATTTTTTCTTTTCATGGAATAAAGGAGAATTTTAAAATTAAAAATGTCACAAAACGGGCTGAGAATGAAACCATCTAATGAGGGAATCCTGATCCCACAGCTCTCACTGCCTTCTCAGGGATCAGGTTTTCACCCTATGTTTTCTCTAGGTACCCACAATTAGTTTTTGGTTCATTTGCTAAGTTAATGGCTAAGAACAATCTGCCTTTCTGAATCTATTACCTTAGCCTTATGTCTATAGGATGGTAGACAAGAAGATTGGCATAGCAATGCTAAAGACACTTTGCTGTGAGTTTTTGCGGCAGTAGAAAGTAATAAAGTCACACTGAAGAGACCTCCACAGGGGATATTTGTCCTTTATAGGGATTTCTGGACTGTACCATTAGTACTGCCTTATCCTGACCTGGCATGTGAGACTTTTAAGTCTGACTTCTGAGAACTTTTTGTATCAGTCCCAGCAAAGTCTGCAACTTAAAGAATCTCTATGAAAACAATTATGTATTCTAGGAGGAGACAAGATGAATGTGAAATTATAGCACTTCGATATTGTAATATTTTCTTTTTTTAAAAAAAAAATACTGTTTTCTATTAAATCTACTGAATGATACCAGATTTTTTATAAACATCCTTAAGACTACCACATTCAGAATTCAACCTTTCAGCTTTAAATTTCTGATAAAACTGCTTATTAGAGAAAAAAAAAATTGGCATTTAAGACTCCAGAGAGTACTATTTATGAGCTTGTGGTATGTTGTTAATTTGTTCAGTGCTAGCATAGCAGGTCAGACTCTTTTGAATTGTAAGACTGTTTTCATGTTAGCTCCAGAGGGAGAATGTATTTTTCTCCTTGTGTGGTCATTAGCACAGCTCTACTAGAATGGAAGTGATAAGAGAGACCAGGAAAACATTATACTTTAACAGATGAAAAAAAAGTGACTTGAAAAAAAGCCCTTTCAATTTTCCTCCTTTTTTTTTAATTACAAAAATCCCCCTCAAATAATAAAAATAATAATTAAAAAATCAAACAACAAAACAAAAATAACCCTCCTTTGTAATTTCTGAGCTCTTTAACCTGATTCTGCAGATTTTTCTCACATGTATGAAAATATATGCTTGCCATAGCTCATTTGGTCTTATTTTCCTGAGTGCTGAACAACCACAGTTTCAAGAGCTACACAAGATGTCTTTTTCAGTATTAGCCCTTCTATGCGCATTTACAGTGTTTAGTCTCGATAAGACAGTAACTACGATTTCGCTCTGATTAAGCAACACGAGAATACAGTGACAGGACCATTGTAACTTTAAATACACTTTTTATACACAAAACCAGTTGTTTATGCCTGTCTTACCTCTTTAAGTGTATGTTCATACTGTCTGTAAGGTAACAATACCACTGTGTAAGCCAAGCCTGTCTTTAGTTGACTTGGACAGACATAATTTAAAAAATAAAAATAGGAATTCTTATATATTATTGTTTTGATTACTGTTTATGGAAGAAAGATAGGTTTCTAAAACTATAGATTTAGGTTTAACAGGCTCAATGGTGAAAATGCATGCTGCTTTGTAGAAGCATGTAATATTAAGTTGATGTGAGTTAAATATCTTGTGTCACTGTGCGAAATTATTTGTAATACGTATGTAGATTGTGTCAGGACATATGTGGAAACTGAACAAATATACAATCTATGCTAAACATTTAGCAACACCATTATGCTAACTCACCACAACAGTCCTTCTGAATTACTTAAAGATTTCATGGGAAAAAATCTGAGAAGATACCATGGGATAGATGGTTAAAATGTAAAACCTGCATTAATAAATAAAGATATAATTTCTGCTTTGATATAGAGACTTGTTTGCTAAGCACCTGTACTGATATGAAACTGTCTGAACTGTCATCTACTCATGTTTTGTCATATGATATAGCTGCTTGTCATTAATAACAGAATTTTTAGCAACACTATGCCTTTGAATTTTAGTTCAAATTAGAACATAATTTTGACATTTTTTGGTTTGGCTGTTTTTTTTTTTTTTTCTTTTTTTACCCTGAATAGTTTATAAAAGTTAATCTTTCTGAGAGATTCTGGTGCTGAAAGAAGAATCCTTTATTCACAACCACAATTATATATTTTGTGTATTTATATCAGGAAGCTGGATTCTTCAGATTTTCCAGAGCTGTAGTTTTTACATGCTGAGACTCATTTCAGAAAGACCTCTCAGAGGAAATACCTGTATTGTACTTAACAATTACATGTTAGCTACAGCACATGTTGTACCATGTTGTTACAAGGATATGTTAAAGGATTATTCATTTGGACTCCAGGAAGCTACTGTCAGCAAAGAAAATAAGGAAAAAAAAATCATATTTGAATATTATTAACTCTCTATTTTCTTCAATTTAGGGATGCAGACTTGTTCCTGTTAGACACAAGGAAGGCTCAAGCTTCTGACGTGGGCTGGTTTGTGTTTGACATTACTGTGACCAGCAATCACTGGGTGATTAATCCAGAGAACAATCTGGGCTTGCAACTCTGCGCTGAAACTGGGGACGGTAAGAACATAACTGTAGATCATAATGTTGTACATATTCTTGTCACCTCTTGCTAGGAAACTCTTCTGGATGGGTGTTTTTTAGCTTGACTGGGTGACACTGAAAGTTTATAAGCAAAAACCACAAGTCTTATCCTGCTGTAGCTATTGTCTGCAAACTTCATATTATTCTTAATCTGGTAAAATATGGTGATTATAAAGCTAATTAAATCAAGTTAAATTAACTGAAGTTTGGGGTAAAAACTCCTACATAAAAAAAGAAGTTCCATTTTAAGGTTCTTCCACTGATTATTCCATTCAAGAAACTCAAGCAGATTTGTGGAATTTCTGTTTTAGAAAGCTTCTAAAGAACTTTTTGGGCTGAAACAGGGAGAACAGTATCCAAAAAAAACCTCAGGACAGTTCAGGAGGTATCTCATAGCCACAGGTACTGATGTTGAAGAAAGGTAAACAACAGGGTAATATGGGTATTGGTTTTGTAACATTTGAAAAAACTTAATTTCAAAACTTTTTCATCTTGAAATAGGATAAAAATTTGAAGTCTTGAACATTTTAATCAGCTGAAAATAAGAAAGAACACTATCAAAACTGAAGTCAGAGCTGTGGGGTTTTTAGTACAAATTTATTGGGCCATTACATTATTATATTATGCTCTTCATTAAAAAGACAAAGTGCATCTGAAATCAAAATAATATTTTTAGAAGAAATGTTCTTTACTTAGACTTCTTTAGAAACTAATAAAAAGTGACTTATATACTGTTTGGGTTTTTTTCTGTGATGGTTCACTTAATGCATACTACTTTACAAGCAAACTTTCAGATTTAGCTCTTTATTGTAAAAAAGCTTTTTGTGTCAGAGGTCAAGGGATCTATGATACCAGTTAATCTAAACCTTAGCTGACATAATGCTAATGAGTAGCAGAAGAAACCATGGTGTAAGAAATAATTTTTTTTTTCTACCCAAATGTTCTCATTGGTTTTGATCTGAATTCTCCCTCAGGCTCGGCTGAGCTGTGAACAAAGCCTCTCATACCTTTTCAGCAAGTGCCCTGGCTACTGGAAAGTTATTCAAAAATTGTGCCCCCTTAGGCATGATGTTTAAAAAGGGAGTTGGCAGTCTTGAACCAGAACATTTCAACTAATATTGCCTATATGTCAGAGTATAGTCCAGGGAAAAGAGAGGCAGCAATGCAGAGCAGACCACATTGTTACTGCATTCAACCAGCCTTTAAAGGCACCACACCTGAGATCAGGCTGCAAGAGGAGTGACTCTGTTAGGCAGGCTGGTTTTGTGAGGCCATTTTTAAGCCTTAAAATTCTGGAGAGGTGACACCTCCATCAGGCGTCCAAATTAGGTGGACTGGCTTCTGGCCAGCTTTCCTGCTCCAGAATAAACTCCATCCTTGACTTTTTTTCCAGAAGACTCAAATACAGATTTTTTTTTTTAAATTAACTATCCATGAAAGGCATTTAAGAAACCCTGAAGCCAGCAATTTGTTGGTTCTAGACTCAAAGTTATAGCCATTTAGTAAACAGCAGGGAAGTGGATGAAAGAAAACTTTTAGATTAATACACTGAAGAAATTGTAAAAGAATAGTTTATGTAAATATTTCCCCTGTCCTACTCCTAAGACCAGAAACATGATAGATAATTTTCTGTTTTAAATTGCAAAGCCACAAGCAGCTTTACTTTCTGCACCTCACTTATTTGAATTTCTCAGCACAGACACATGAAGAAGGAGTTCCCCTCTTCCCTCACTTTCTGTGCTCTTTTCTGTTTTTTCATACAAGAAGAGTGCCCTTCTAGGATCTAAAGTTTTCACAACTATAGGGAAAACCTGTGCTATATCTCTTCAGCTTAGCATAAGGAAAATCATCCCTTCATGCTCTTACAATTTTGCTCTTAAGGTTTTGATTATTCTTATTGGTTTTCTGTTACTTCTGGAAGCTATTAGAAACACCAGCAGTTGAATGACACGTTTGTGTACAGATGGAACGTGAATTTTTATATATGACTCAGTGTGTAGTGGACTCAGATTGTAACCCAGAGAATCCCGGACACCTTCATGCTTTCAGCTGTCTTTTGGGTTTACGGGAGGTAGAACAGTTTTGCCTTCATAACTGGAGGCACATTTATGATAAGACCTGATCCATCCACCTTTCTATTCCAACAGATATTAAACTAAATGGGTTTCTGTTAAGTCAGAAGATCCCTGTTTGAGGTATTCAGGTGCTGCACTGGGGCCCTGGATAATCAAGTCGGAAAATTCATACCAATTTGTAGATTTATTCATGCTGCATCTTTAAAATGTGGTGCCAATAACTACTAGAGGCTCCTGAGTGGAATAATATTGTTATCATTACCATTAACAGCAATGTTTCTTACAGTTATCTTTTCATGACTTTTTTAGGCAGTTACTTGTGTAAATATATTTTTTTGGTAATCCCTGAAGATAGTGCATAAATAATAATGTCTACATAAGGAATAAAAAAAAAAAGAAAAAAAAAAACCCAACTATTTAATATAACACTGTGACTAAAACAACTTTGGAAGAACGTCTGGTTGTTGTAATTTGTATTTTTCCCCTTTTGAAAATGCTGAAAAAGTACAAAAAGCCACATGACAATGGAATGTGTATTCTTTTTCCTTTAAGACAGTATTTGGTATCATACATCTCATTTTAGCATGAAATGTTGGCTTTTTCTCTTAATGGGACATTTTATTTTGAACAGTAATAATAAAGGTTTGCATGACACATATGGAAGCTGTCAACATAAAATGCAGTGTTTCCCTGGGGCTCTGGTAAATTAAGGATGAGGGGTTTTTTTATTCTCTTTTTTAATGTCTCCTCAACATTCTGCAGCATCCCCTTTTGGACAATACCCTCTTTTTGACACCAAAACCTTCCATGGTGTTTAAAACAAGAGATGATCATTTTCACACTGATGGAAATAGATGTGTTAGATGAATTACAGCATAAAATCAATGCAGATGCAGAAAAAAAAATCAAAAAGCTCCATGCTACACTTTTCCTGTATATATACCATATGTCTCCTAAGAATTAAAACATGTTCCAGATAATCAACACCTTTGTATTAACATTAACTTCTTTACAATTGGAAGTTAGAAACAGTTTGAACATCACCTGTACTGGAGAAGTATAAATGGCTGCAGGAGTATTGCTTTTTCTGTTTATATCATTGCTGAAGAGAAACTGTGTTGTCTACAAAAAAACAGGAGAAGAAGATAATGTTGAATGATAACAATTGTTGATCCACAGAATAAAACAGTCTCCAAATAGACAGCTTTCAATACAACATCCTGGGTAGCCCCACAGCTATATAGTTCTGTGCCTTTTCTTAGAATACTGGAGCTCTCTGTGCTTTTCATCTTCCTGTACATCAAAGGGGAAGAGACTGGTGGTAATTTTGAAAAGCCCAAAATGATTAAGGTGATTTCTGTTACCGAATAGTCCTATGGAAGATTTCTTTGGGTTTTCCTGCCGTATGAGGTGGGCAGGAAGCAGGAATCCTCAGCTCCCTGACTCTGACTCTTAATTCAGTTTGTGGGTTTTTTTTCCCACAGACCAAAGGGAAACTTGAAAGAAACATGTTCCTTAATACAAATTAAGCCCTGGGGAAGGCCAGTTCTTTCTCCAGCACAGATTTAGGTACAATCTGACACATGTCTCCTGGAAGGGGTTTTCATTTTTAATCTTCCATGCTGCAGGAAGGATTGGTGAGGTCCTTCTCCAGCAACAATGAATAAGACATTAAGAGACACACTCTTTATCTTTTAGCCTCTCCTCCTTTCAACCTGGGCCTTCCAAGATCCCATGCCCTTATGAATCCCTCAGAGAGGCAACATGGCCATATTGTCTATGTTGCAGAGGGTGGCGGCTGGCTTGCTTTCAACACATAAGCAACCTTTGGAAGCACTCTGGATTCTTCAGGTAGTTGGCAGCATACCTTATATTTGCCTTAGCTTCACCTGTACAACACTAAATGTTATCAGTCTCATCCCGAGGTTGCCCCCAGTCAACACTGGCACCTAACTTACATGACCATGGTAGCCATCAGGTACTCTGGAGGATGCCCCTGTGTTGTTACATTTAAGTCTCTTTGTGGATCTGGTGTTTACAAGGCCAAGTATCAGAAGTGAGTTCACCTTCATTAGTGTCCTTACAGTGGGGGAATTTATGATATATATATTAATACTGAGATATATATATGGACTTTGGCATTCAATAGTTCTCCCTAAATTCTGAGGCATCTGGAAGCCATATAGCCATGTTAGCACAGCACTCAACCCGAGCTAATATATCCTGCCCCTCAGCAGGTTTTATTAGTTTGGGCTCAAGCACTGCCTAAGTACAGCTACATGAGTTCTGGTTCAGAGCTGACTTTGGCCCAAGTTACATTAGTAAATTAAACATGCTCAGGAATACTGTGATGTGAAATGAGCTGGAGGGATGAATCTCAGCCTCCAAAACAGGATCACCCCATGGTAGCTGCCTCCCTGGGAAAGGTCCATGCAGCACTGCCTTGGGATGCTGTGGACTCTGTGGTGGAGCTGGCATAGGTTGTAAGTGCACCAGGACCACCATTCCACCCTGAGCAGAGTTGGTGATCCAGCTCCTGGGAGTGCTCCTGGGCATGCTTTAATTTACTCAGATAGGTGTAACCCCTGTTTCCAGCTGGGTCAGAAATACAGTCAGCATTTTCTTGTGTCTGTTTCTATCAAGAGATGTCAACACACATTTTGTTAGTAAGGGCACACTTACTTTAAGCAGGAGGGTCAGGGAGATGAGATGGGCCTCTGTCCATTCTCCTGCCCACACTGAATACTGGTGCATACTGGTCCTGGCTGTACAACTGTGCAATTCCCCCTCCACCCTGCTCCCCTGACAGATGAAGGATGCATCTGCTTCTCAGCACCAGCATTTTATAGATAATGGCATTTCTGTTTCATTTCATTCATATTATTCTTTGGTGGATGACCAATTAATCTAATCTCTCCTTGTTTTATTGTCTTCATGAACACATTTTTAACTGCGCAGAAAAGCCCTAGGACTCCCACAAGCCATTCACAGTTTAAGTACATTGAACTGAAAGGATAAATCAAGTACTTAGCAAGCATATTTGTGTACGATTTCACTGACTTTCGTGTAAGCATATATGGTGCTGCCACATTCTACAGCATACCATGGCTCCAACATGCTCCCAAGTGATTCTTCAAGAGTTTTATTAATATTAAAATCAAATATATATGCAAAATTCCTTCAACTGAAGTGAACGAAACCAACAAAATATAAGGTGTTTTTTTTTTAAATCTGAATATTTAGTTTTGACTACCGTTTTGAGACCTGTGAAATGCAGAGCAGACACCCATTTTTCAGAATTCCTTAGAGCCTTCAAAGAACAAAAGATTTAATAAAACACATAAAGCTTATTTTAAAATCATATTTTATGTTGATATAGATAAATATGTCCACTGAGGAAAAGTTTGCATAACAGTTTATGTAAATGATACAGTAGAGACAGTATAAAATACTTTGGAGTGTTGAAGATGTCATACATGGACCACCACATTTGTGTTGTTTTCTCTTCTCCTTTTTTGAGTAAGTCTTCATTTAAGCTTTAGTAGCCAAACTCTACCTCAATTCTTTTGTTTCCATGAAGTTACACTGCTCTCAAAAGCACTGTTCAGATATGACAAACCACACAATTTTCTAATTTTGAAAACTACTTTGCAAGGTTTCAGACTCAGAGCCTCAGGACAGTTTTTGCTCAAATATTTTATGTTATTGGACTTTGTATGCTCAGGGTCTTTCTCCAAAAGTCCTTTCCCAAGACTCATTCCAGGTACTGCTCCGTACAAGGAGGAAACCATAGATGCAGAATATGTCTTTTTTTTTTTTCCTCCCCCAGCAAACTAGAAATTAATTCTCAGCATCACTAAAGTTTTCATTTCTATATACAAATATAGAAAATTATTACCAAAATAACTACTGTGATCTAGCATTAGTGGTTAATCCGTAAAATGTGTTTTGTGGCTTGTTGAACAATTTTGAATGTAAATAAGTGCTTGTTTTTCATAACAAAATGAGTGGTTTGCTGCAGTTCGATGACTCAGGACAAAATAATGGGTCTTGGAATCACTCATTGTTCTGTGTTGCCAGTGTAAATCTGGCCAAGATGTTTAATGGCTGAAAGCTCTTGCAAAATTAGTGTCTGCTCACTGCCTTACATAAAATATATGCTGCCTGAGGAGAGACAGCCAAGTCACAAATCTTACCACTGTCATTGGCATCCACACGGGTGACCTCTGAAAAAAGTCAGCTTTATAGATGTCATGAAAAGCAAGGCAATGTCTCCAGGTCAGAACTGTGAAACAGATAGTTACTGAAACACTGAAAGGCTCCTGCATTTCCATTTGGACCAGTTAGGGGGGAAAATTAACTTTTAAGATGGAACTGGATTGGTAAAGGAAAAAATTGTATGCTATGTTAATGTTAGTTGTATTCTATGACTTCAAGTGACAGCCGTGAAGTGGAGATAGTGACAGAAAATAGCTTTACAGTTATTGTGAGTTCTCTATGTATTTTGTGGGTAAAAATAACCAAATAAATAAATCAGAATTCTTGAAGTAGGATCTTTTGGTAAGCTGAACTTCATTTTTGCAGAAGCTGTTCCTTTATTATAAGTGGGATAGAATGTGAAAAGGCAAATAATATTCATTCAGTTTAGTCAGTCAAACCAGCATTTCCATACAAGCTTTCATGCAAACTGCTAAGGGCACTTTACTATCAAATAGAATAAAAGCAAAAAATAAGTTTAAATACCAAATTAAACAAATATATCTTGCCAAAGACTCAAAATCATATGAATAAGGACTGAGGAGTTCAGCAGATTTGGAAAATAATGCTTTAAATAAGTCTTAGCCTACAAATATACCTGTCAATATGGAGAAGAGATAATAAACTATCGAAGCAGGACTGAGAAATACATGCCAGAATGTGAGGAATATGAAGGCTCTGAAGTATCCTAGCACAAAGTCCATCTGTTATGTTTGGGTTTTTTTCTAGGTGTAGGGGCAATTGCAAGTGACTAGGTTCAGTGGAGCAGAATGCTGGTTTCTTGCAGTTTCTTCTTTTCTTCTGAAGTCTGAAAAACAGACTTTGAAATCCTCAGTACCAAGGACACAATGGAAGGTTAAAAAAACAAATCCATTCTTCAGAATTCTTGACCGTGTTCAATCCTTGTTCATAGATGCTCAAGAAAAGCAGAGAGACACACCTTGCTGTTTTGGTTTTACCAATTTCATGTGGATGAAGCTTCAAGGGAAGGTGTAGTTAAGCAGGTCAGCCTGACTCATTCATATGATTTTAGAAACTATTGCTCTAATATCACTGTATGGAACAACTGCATACTGGAGAGACCTGGATTTTCAGTTGTTGAAGCCAAGAGTTTTCTAAATGCTTACAAGAAATGATAGACAAAAAACACTTAATAAAAATTAAGCTTAGGGATGCTTCTTGCTATACAGGCCAATTCAGGTTAAGATTTTTCTTACTATATTCTGAAATCCACACTATGGACAAAAGTGAGGGCTACCTAATAAGACCATGGCACACAGATGGAACTACTGTTGTAGAAGAAAGTTTGATGAATTTCTGAGGCAGCATACTTTGAAATACCTCCTGTTCAGGAAGGGGCAAAGATCTGTATTCTTAAACTGATAGAAATCTCCCACATATACATTTTCAATTATTACTTTTTTTTAAAAAAGATAATAGAAGTCCTGTAAATGAAATTTTATTATTTTTATTTTTTTTTTGCACAGAAGCAACCTAAAATGGAGACAGAATATGTGGTTTGAATTTCCAAACAAAACAGTTCAGATATCCTCCTCAGAAGAAGTATAGCGTCTCAAGGGCAGTGTATGTTTTGATTGCTTCATCTTCTGAAAGTTACAGTTGAGCTAAGGTATATGATAAACTGAGAGAAAAAGTTTAATGTTGAACCCACAGAAGTAATTAAATTTTCCTGTTGACTGCACTGGAAGCAGATCCAGTGCATATACCATTCAGGAATTGAATAAATGGGACCTGAAACTCAGGTTGTCTGCTTAAAAGATCAAGCAAATAAAGGAACGAAGTCACATAAGCTGTTTCTGTGTGTAAAAAGGCTGCGGGGTACAGGATTAATTTTTTAGAGTATATCTCTATACCCTGAAAAACCAAGTAAGACCTAACTTGTGGAATCTTAATAGCCACCTCATTGCTGAAGTCTAAAGGAAACCCAGAGGAAACTTAATAATATTAGAAGTTATTTTAAAGGGAGTTCACATTGGTTTGAAGGATATTTTGCTTCACACACAATATCCACCATTGTAAATTCAGAGAACCTAGATTTAAATTCAGAAAACCTCCACACATCCTTACAACCCTCAGTATATAAATCTAATAGTATTCTTAAAATGTCCACCAGTAAGGTATTAATCTTTTACAGATAAAATTAAAATTCTGAAAGTCATTGGAACAAAAAAAAAAAGAAATATTCCCTCTAGAAATGAGGGGAAACTTGGAACTTTGTGGTAAGAGGCTAGTTTGTCCATGTTGCAATGAATAGAGAATAGTCTGTACAGTTTTTCATATCTGACTTGCAACAGAAGATTGGAACATATAGAAATTAATGTTACTGAACTATTTAGTAGTAACTCAAATACAAGAAAAGAAGAATTAAACACAAGGCTAAAAAGCTATATAAAAAGAAATCAGAAGCTTCAACGAGTATATTTTTCTCTTGCAGTCAAAAAAAGTAATTATCAAAATTGTTCAGAATATGTTGCCAATTACTCTGCTCCATAACTGCTAACTTTCTCAGTTCTTCTCCTGCCTTTGCTGGGCTCTCTGTCACTGGAAACATCTTAAACCAATTTAAAGTGCTACACCTGAATAAACATGTTGTAAAAGTGTTTATGTATTGAAGTGGGTCAATTCAAGGTATGGTATTTGGCTGGAACTTCTAATTTCTCTTTTTACTGCAAAAGGGCTGCCAGAAGGAGGAAGTCTGAGCTGAATTAATACATTTGTTACAGTGGAAGTAGAATGGAAACTACTTTAACCACAAATCAAACTGCCTCTTTCATTTATGCCAGTGATAGAGTTTTTCTAAGAAATATAGACTCTGGCTTACAGCCACTGTGAGTTTGTGTTTGAAAAGGAGACCTATATGCTTATTTCTGTAAGGTTTACTCCTGTGCTTATTTGCAAGTTCTTTTTCAGGACGATTGTTTTATCGGCAGTGTAAGTTTGTGAGGCAGATTCTCCTTCGTCATTGGTGTAGCAAACTTTTTGCGTTGTCTCAGAATACACAGGCACCCCGATGCCACACAGAGCACTTGGTGCCTCTGTCAGTACCTTCCCATTTAAAGGATCTCTGTGTCCCCCACCCAGCACAGCTGCACAGCTTCACATGACACTGTCTCATTTTCTGACGGTTGAAGGGCTCTGCAGAATACATGTATGCACAAAAGTGTTTATGCTGCCAAAATAAATTCTGTTAAGAGCAAGAGTTTATTTGCTAAAATGTCACTGATGCAGTTTCAGTGACTTGTTTTGCTTTCTTTTCTTTTAGTGAGGTTTAAATCCTATAATATAGTGAGGTTACCACACAGTCCTGACTGAACAGATATTTTAAAGAAATATGCACATCTCCCAGGAACAGAACCAAAGTCAGTAATGTACATATTTGAAACTCAGTTCTCTTGAACAACTGAATGCCTTCCTACTTTTAATAGTGAATGAACATCATCAATTCATTGCATTGCTAGTGAATGAATATCAGTTCATTGCACAATATTTATTTTTAAGGAAGTAGTATATTTATTATCTACACTTCTATTTGCTACTGGTTTGCTTTGGGAGTATAAGGTTCCACGTCTGACGCTCAAGTAATGCAAAAATTAGATGACTGCATTACATTATCCTTTCTATTGCCTATAGAATTTAATGGGGCTCATTTATTTTTCAGTTCTATAAATTTCTACATAAGACTGAATTAAAATACCTCTGTAATGAATAAGATATATAGCACACAGAGACTGCAATTTTATGCAATGACAAACTATCTGTGAGGCTGTTGAAACTTACGTAAATTGTTGCATTTTTTGTCTTTTAAGGTCCATTCAACAAAATGTGGTTAGGTTTCTTAATCACTTAAATTCGGGATTACAGGCAAAGTCCTAGCCATGTCTCAGTCAGCAGCTGAACTCTCAGAGAGGCTTCAGGAGGGGCAGAAGGTCATCTTTTAACTTAGAGTTTCCATTACTTTATAGGTCGAAGTATAAATGTTAAATCTGCTGGCCTGATTGGAAGACATGGGCCTCAGTCAAAGCAACCATTCATGGTTGCATTCTTCAAGGCAAGTGAAGTGCTTTTCCGTTCTGTCCGAGCAGCCAACAGCAAAAGGAAAAATCAGAACCGTAACAAATCCAGTAGTCATCAGGAGTCTTCCAGGATGCCAAATGTTGCAGGTAAGATAAAAAAAAAAAAGATTTACTAGCTTGTTTCTAGAAGTTATGAGCACCTCTCAAATGCAGTGGAATCATAGCTGATCAACAGGATACCGCTCATAGGCTGAACTGTCAGAAACTGTGTTCTCACTCTATTTCTAAGTGCCCCTGTAGCTTTGCTTAAACCTCTTTCATTACGCTGGCCCTGAGCATAATCTACCCTTCTGTGAGCCAGGTCATTACATGTATAATGGCCTTCTGGAAGATGAAATGACCAAGTAGTTTGGGAAAGGCTGTATCTGAGCTTGAAACTAGTCCTAGGTAGTAGGCAACTGGATGAGACCTTTGTTATGCATAACAAAAAAAGTAGAGATAGTAGAGAGAAGATTTGCACCTCAATAGCTTGTCTAGGAATCTTCAGAAAAAAACACAGTGTTTGGACTCTTTTTTAGCTGATGAAGCCAAGATGGAACAAAAATATCTGAATAATAGAATGAGGAAGCTTAACCAAATTGTGAAGCTATAAACTAAACTGCTTGTGAGCTCAGACCATCTGACATGTACTCAAGAAAGAATTCAGCCTTGGAGTGGAACTCATCTATTTGATGAGAACTGTTAGGAGCAATATACATTACTTATATCCATCTCAGAACCATAACTGTGCCCGATTACAGACCCCTGTAATGCATAAAACTTTCCCTGATGCTCTGCACAAGGATAAATTTTGCCTTAACATGCACAAATTGTTACTGAGTTACCAAAGAAATATTAGAAATGATTTTAGTAACTTACTTTTCTAGACTTTTTTTTTTCAGTTTACCTGGTGACCTACTGGAATAAAATTCCACTTTAAGTTTAAAAATTAGTATTAGCTCAATTCTATTTGTATATGATGTATAGGTAGAAAAAATACTGTGCTATATCTTCACTTTCCATAGAGGATCTCAAGCATGATTACTTTTCTGAGGCAGATGACTTAGACATGCACATGTTCCCTCTGAGGACCCCAGCTTTTAAAAAGCCTCTGACATTTATTAAGATACCAGGGATCTCTATTTACGACTGAATTTTCCTTGGTGTTTTTTTGAGTATAGTAAAATTTTCTGATATTCTGTATGACTAGACAACAAAAGTTCACCTGCACAATTAATTTCTAACCCCTTATTAGTCAATATTGCAGGGGAGCAGTTATAAATAAATAATGAAAAAGTGCCAGACAGGACAATTTAATCTTTTTATTAGTAAAAAAAGGAATTACATATGTATAGCAGAACAGCATTTTTTTAAAGTATTTATAAGGTTATGTTGACTAAACATTCTCTTTTCATTAAATGTTTAAAGTTCTTCAGATATTTTTTGGAACAGTATGTTAAAAATTGACTTAGCATCCATGCCCATAAGTTAGGGTTGTTAGCTGATGCTCTCTCTGAATTAATTTACCTCACTAGATGAACTGAATCTGCATTTTGTGTAATTCTATGATCAGATTTTTTTTTTTCTGCAAAAACTATTCCTTCTATTTTACTGGTACCATATGGTGCAATTCCTTATTTTCATAAAAGGGCTTTGGACTGAATGACACAAAATGAGTGTTGTCTTGTGGGTTTTTTATTTGTTTGTTTTAAGTAAAGTCGAACATGATCTGTACAACTGCGCTAACTCCAAAACAGAACCTCTTACCTCGAGGGTAAGTAATATTCTCTCTGCACAAAAGATATTTTTTAAAAGTTTTTTTTTACATTTCCTGGAAAATGTCTTCTAAGTTTGAGAATCACATTATTTTGGGAGGAAGAAAAAATCATCTAAGTACATGGTACCCATGAGATAAACATAAATACCATACTTTCAGATTGAATCCTGTAGTTCCAGTCCATGAGGAAATGAGAATTGAATAGATTTGCTAATCCTCTTTGATTCCAGCAGGAAAGTCGAACATGACCTCCCTGCTGGTTTAACCTGGAATAACTCAACACACAGCAGCAAGTTGCATTGGAATGAGAATTACCACAGAAAGAGCTGTCTGTATGTTGCGATTCACTGGTCAGCCTTATCTGTGCATCCAGTCATGCTCCAGAGCTGTTGTATAACAAGAAAAGTCAGAAGATCTCTAGTGAAATGCGCATTATGAAACAAATTTTCCTTAAACATCTTTAAGCATCCAGTTTGTATATGTGTTGCAGTGTATCAGTATATATGTTGATCCATGCCAGATCTCTGTCCAAAAAGATTGTAGTTCAAGAAGACTATTGTTAAACCAAAATTAGGTTAAGAAGCAATTGCGGATGCAGTTACATCAAAAGCAGGGACAACAACCTCTGACTGGAGATGGAATCACCAAGATGCAGGCATGCTGAAATAGATGGCAAAGCTGCAGGCACACAAGTAAACAGAATTTCACACAGCAGCATTCTCTGTAGCAAAACTGCTTGGAGGAGTTGCTCCCGTACTATGGCAAATCAGCTCCCATGCTCTTACCTTGCAATTTGCCACAACAGTCTCCATATCACAAATAACCAAACTCATTTTATTTGCTTGCCATTAATGAACAGTGATGCGGCTTTCAACACTATCAGTGATCCAGAACACTTTTAGTAGCTGTTACAACAGTACTCATTAAAATCTGCAGATGAGCACACTGATGTCCCAGGCAATGTGTAGATTTTGTCCAGATCCTCCGGTCTGCAAAAAAGACATGGAGAAGAGAACACATTCTTCTGAAATCTTTGCATCTTTGCAGAATACAGTCCTTCCATGGGGAAAGCCTGCTATCAGGGACAAGCTATGACCTTTTCTTCCTATTCATCAGCCCCAGGAACTGTGGAATACTCTGTGCAGGCTTGCTCGAGAAAGCTGATTCTCCCAGTCCTCTACTTCCAGTAATGAGCAGTGCCTTATAAGCATTATTTATCTCATCATATTTAAACCACAGGAAAATCTGAATAATTCTGCCCATCATCTTCCACATGGTGGACTTTCAACAAAACGTATTTAATTATCTTTCACTCCCTGTTGACATAAAGGACACAGGGATGGGAAAATCTCATTGTGTGGTATAGGTCCTTGTTTCCAAGCTTGTTCCATGATCTTGTATCTACAGCACCAAAATCAGACATTGAAAAATGCTCATTGATGTAGCCAGAGGTTATGTAACCAGACCCAGGTAGGTATGCTGTCATTTATATGTCAAAGGCTTTGGTTATACTTCTCTCTGTACATCAATCCTGACTTTACTGTAGTCATGCTTTCCTTTTCTCCTTGCTTTTTTCTTCTTCCTTTTCCATTTTTTTTTCCTTTTTTTCTCCTTATAGTTCTTTTTCCTTTGCTTTTGGTCATCTTCCTTTTTCCTCCTGTCTTTTGTCTTTTGCCACTTTCTTTTCTAAGTTCTTTCACTTAAGTGATTAGCTTTACTTTATTCCCAGCATGTCAAAAATTGAAGACCCATTGGGCAACTCAGTTCTTCCCTTTCAATAGACAACATCCTTTTTGAATTATTCATGAATATACACACAAACACAACATGAAAAAAAAACAAACCATCTATGTGTAAATTGTTTAACATATGGCCAATTTTTGACAGATTTGGGGTCAGAATACCTGTGTTGCTAAGAACTTACCTACTTGCTATGCACAGAGAACTAATCTGTTTATTACTTAGTATTTTTATCAAAATGTAGATGAAAGCAAAAATAATTAAAACGAATCAAAATGAGACAACTTGTTCCCAAAGTAGATACATAACTCTTCCTTAAAACAAAGGCTGGCTTAGTTTTATATGTTGGGTTTTTTTGTTTATTGGTTTGTTTGGGTTTTTTTACATAATCTTGAAAGTGTTATAGTGTAAGTGAACATTAGAGGTTACCCATATTTAAATACCAAATAGTGATTTACACCAGGAAACTCAGAAACAAAGCTATAAAATTTCTGTTCATAATGCAGTGAGATAAAGCAGAAAAAAAATAATTTGTATATCCTGTATTTTATTGATTGGTGTTACACTAACTAATTAAAAATACAGAACTTTCTGATAGTATATATAGACACGTCTATATGTCTTTATGTCTCTTGTAAAAAAAAACAAAACAAACCCCCATCATTAAATTCCTTATAAATATATTTTCCTGCCCTCCTTCCACAGCTCTTTCTGCTATGTAGGTGTTTGTATCCCAACTGCAGTCCCTGAATAGAAGAGGAACAATGTTTTCTTAGTCACAATAGGCTAGAGTTTGATTGAAGCCTTGGCACCAGATATTTTTATAAATGTCATATTTGATATTGCTTTGAAATGTCACATTGCAGACAATATTTTATGTATTTGAAAGATATAATTCATGGAAGGAATACAGACTTGCCTGATCCTCACTTTCTTCATAGGTTTATGGTTTACATGGTTTTCCGATATATGTCTGAAATGACCAGCAGGAAGTTACTTCGTAGTAATTTGGTCAGCTCACTCCCCACCCAGAAATTCATCCCTTCTGCTCACATGGACTCATGTGTCTTCAGTTTTCTTAAGTGATTCCTAACTCCTTTTCTTTTACTGTGGGGACAGCTTCGGACACTGTGCTCAGGGCCTTGGGAATCCCAAGGGTTAATCTTGTCAGTAAAAAACAAGACAAAGAAGTCATTGAGTACTTTAACCTGTTCTGAGTCCTTGTCACTAGGTCAGAGATACAATGAATCCATATTTTTCCTTTCTTTTTGTTATACAAGTCCTTCATGTTGACATTCATAACCCTCACAAGTTTTGACTCCAGCTAAGCTTTGGTCTTCCTGCTATCCATCCCTGCATGCTCAGGCAGTGTGTTAATATTATTTCTGTTTAGCTTTTTCCAATTCCACAGCACTTTTTCTTCTTATTTTATTTTGAGCTCAGTCAAGTCAAGTACAATGGCTTTGTACCATTCTTGCTTGACCTGCATATGCGAGTGGACTCACCTTGTGTTTCTCTCAGAGGTTGTCCTGGGAGACCAGCCAGCTCTCCTTTGCCGTCCTGGCTGGTCTGCCATGAGACCATGTGAAGAACCTCTCTGAACAGGCTGAAATTTGTTCTCCTGAAGTCCAGGGTTACAATGCTGTCATTGATCTTGGTCATCTTTCAGAACCTTTTAACTCCACTCTATCATGGTTGCCACTGCTCCATCATGCTGCAGTTCTCACCAGCATCCTCAACCCCAACCTGTTTTGCATAAATACAACATAAACCTAAGACAACTAGGCAGGAGTATATATAAAAAAGGGATCTGAAGCTGATAATTTGACAGCATGATTGTTCTGCAAAACTCCTGATAGAAAATAATCTGAACATCATAGGAAATAATTATTTTACTTTCTCTGTCACTGTACTCAGTTTTGGCCAGCATGTCTTCAGAACGACACAGAGAAACTAGAAGAAGCCAGAGAAACAATAGTGCAGATCATGACAGCTGACTAAAAAGTTGGTTGTCGTGGTTTAGGGTCAGGGCATCCCCTAACACCCAACAGACTCTGTCTGTTAACCCC
>VWZY01013650.1:405087-446818 GCA_013399075.1 Chloroceryle aenea | reverse complement strand
TGGCTCCTGCTGCTGAGAGGTGACTCTGTGTGCCACATTTGACACAGACATTCAAGTTCTTACAGGATGGTCTACACTGGGATCATCATCAGTAGCAGTGTAAGCTGCCCAAGAGTTAGCAAGACTCCTCCTATTCTCGTTACAGATTCAGCATGGAACATCATATGCAAAGTGAGTCCTAATCCCAATTAATTGTTTCATTCTCTGGTACTTCAGTAGATGTTTTGTGCATTGTTATTTTCCTTACTGTTCAGTCTTGGTGCTTCCCTCTCCCTGCGGATCTCTGCTGAGACGACAACTTCTTCCCTATGGAGAATTTGATGGATTTCCCTTATCACTGATCACAAGGAATGAAAGAAGGAGTTATATCCCTGACAAATCATCTTTGTCGTTGCTTCACATACTCTCTGGAAACTATATTTTTTTTTGAGCCTATCATCCAGGAGACAATTACATAGCTGGACTCAGTCTATCACCTCACCTACATTTTTATTGCCTTTACTTCTGTAAAACAATATTTTTCCCATACCTGCTTGATGCAAAGGTGCAGGATCACTCTAGTACTGCTAAATCCGGGGTGGGAAATGATACTGTAGATTCCCACTGAAAGGGGAGTTGTTGCATCCTTGGCTGGCTCTGCAGCACATTTTTGTATCTCTTAGCAAACCTCACACGTCCGCTTACAGAGGTCCAAATTAATTGCACTTGTAGTGACTGGCTTAATGATAATGATGATCCATGTCTGTCAGGACCTGGCTGGAGTCCAACTGCTCTTTTATCCCACCAAACAGCTAAACGGTGCCTTTGTTAAGCTCTGGACTGTGCTGCAAGCAGACAAATGTGCTTAAGGCAGGTGTCTGTGCCCTACTGCAAGGCCTCTGAGCCTTCAGAAACTTGAAAGCAGACACTGGAACTACACCAGTTTTGTCTATGACAAGAAAAACAAGGAGGTAAAGCAGAAGGACAACAGGCAACCCACTGGATGAATCCAGAGGAATGGCAGGAACAAAAAGGAGTCGATGATCGGTGAGCAGCTTGGGAGGACAGATCTGTGAACCACACACCGGGAGAGAAACAAGGACAGTGTGTTAGAATGGACAAAAAAATGCCTGGAATTGGGTTTGGCTGGTGGCAGCTGCCTGCCATCACCAGCCTGCCACCAGCAGCCAGCCAGGCACCGCTCCAAGGCACCGAGATGAGCAGCCCGATGAAGCGCTTAGCCCAGGGGCTTGCCAAAAGCTGTGCTCCAGCAGGAAGGCTGGCAGTGCCAAGGAGACTGCAATAAGAGCCTGTTCATTTTCATTCTCAAGCTTCGTTCAGTGTTTACCCACATCCATCTCCTCATCCTGGCTCAGTCTTCTCCTCCTACACCCCCTCCCCAAGCCGCAGACAGAGACACAAGCCTTCTGCAGAAAGGATTCTGCACTTTTTCCTGTGGCAGCTGGGACCCCCAGGGTCAAACGTGGCCATCAAGGCTACCCACATGACCACTGCTGGTGTGTTAGTCCCCTCCTGACACCTCCTGCAAATAAGGAAATGGAGAGTGAAATATTTCATTTCGTGATGGGCACACTTTAATGCCCATTTCCAAGATAGAAATGATGCTGATTATCTCTAGGGTGCAAGCAAAATGTTAAGTGAAAGAAAACTTGGGAAGTTTGCTTCTGAAATTCTTCATTTTTATCACATTGCCAACCAAATACTGAAGCCCAGCTCTGTTTCCCACTCTACGTTGCAATCTCCTACACCAGAGTGACAGCTACAGCAAAGATCTGAAGGTTTTAAGCTTGAAATTGGGTACTTTTTGAAACTGAAGTTATGCTTCCTCAACTAACGACACCAACGGACTGCAAAGGAAATACTCTAAACAATAAAATGAGCTCTGAACTCCCAGGAGATGCCAAGCCTCAGATTCAGCTGTGCTGTATCATCTCTGTTCTGATTTTTGATGTGCCTGTAAGAGAGGATGACCAACCCAACACGTGCAGCTATGAAGAGAGTGTCAAGCCTTATGAAGTACACACCTCTAAAAGTAGTATCACTCCAAAAATGGTGTCATTGTTATGCTTAGAAAATATTATTGAACAAATAAGTGCATTTGTTTAGGTGATTCCATCCCATTTTAGCCACAGTCTCAATTAGACAACCAAACACATGAAACCAATTGTTGCCTTTTTCAAACTCTTTGATGTTTAAAACTGAATTAATCTCAGAAACTTATTAAAATGGAAGGAAAGTGTAGAAAGTGTGATTTCTAACAGGCTCTAGGGAAACTGGACCATGACATCCCAGGGCTGCAATGCTGGGATATGGTTGGTGTTGGCAGAGTGATAACCTCGTGCACCAGCTGGCTCTGGTGTCATGAAGAAGCCACCATGCTGGTCCACTAGTGTGTGTGACATCATCTCGGACTTGGATGGAGATCAAGCACTTCCTGAGTTTTGTTCTGACCCCTGGTCCTTGTGTACATTTGATGACACATACAAATTATGTGTGTGGACATATAAAGGCCTAATGTGTTTTGCTAGATAGCTGTGGATAAACTGGCTCTGGAATTTGAAACTCTAGTGCTAATTTGATGTAATTACTAATCAGTGCATACCAAATCATCAGGTGCTCTGCATCCGAGTGATGTTCCCTACATTTTACAGCCATATTGTATTCAATAAACATTTATGTGGGGAAAGAATCAAAGGCAAAAAGAAATATTGACCAGAAGGGCCTTTAATCTACTGATTTTAGAGTAGATAGCATAAATGTGTCAAGGAACTTGAAGATGCATTAGAAACTCATGCAGAGCACACTGGGAATTCAGTGGAAGCTGCAGAGCAACCAATGCTGATGGGCTGATTTGTTATTTTCCTTTCTGTATACCAACTGTTCTTTTTAAAGTATGCCTCTCTTTCTTTTCTCTAGCATGAGGATGTTGGGCTCTTCTCCCAGCTCACTCATGATAGGGCAAGAGGAAATGGGCTTAAGTTGCACCAGGGGAAGCTGAGGTTGGATATGAGGAAAAATTTCTTTCCCGAGAGAGTGGTGAGGTCTTGGAAGAGGCTGCCCAGGGAGGGTGGAATCACCATCCCTGGAAGGGTTCAAAAACCATCCAGATGTGGCACTGCAGGGCATGGACCCTAACCCCCAGTCTACTTCTACTCTTCACCCACTATAGCATTTGGTGTTAAAATGTTCAAGGCACTCAGCTGCACTAGAGGTGTGTTGAAAGGCTTTTGCTAAATATGGATTAAAAGGTGAATTACCTCTGCTACATGTACTTGCAGATTAGGGTAATACCTCATGGCATGCAACCCAAATCCACTAAAGACATGGAGAGAGAGTCCTGGGCACTGCTGTGGAGAGCACAACTTCCCTGCTCATCATGGGAGCCCGTGGGCTATCAGGGGGTGGAAAAATTCCCTTCTTTCCCTTTCTTTTTAAGTCCCCAGATGGTGGGAGTCCACCAGGGAGGGATAGGAAGGAGTATAAAATGGGGAGAATGGAAGCCAACTGTTATGGTAGAACCAAGGACAGCTGAAAAGATGAACACAGAGAAGTTTAACAGCTGGAAATGTGTCAGTTTTGCCAATCCTTTCAGGCTACTCTGCATATGTGGCCTGTATTCCTCAGAAATCTTGAGAGAATAAAAAAAAAGCATCTCCAGAAAATGGTTGGAAATAAGATAAAATAATTAATCCATGAAACAAGGGTAGAAATAACAGGTACCTGAGGCTGAGAAAATGAACCATAGAGGAAATACCTCCCTTTATGTCATCCTGCCACCAGGCGTGCCAGAGAAGTGGTGTTAGTGTCAGTGCCTGGTGTTTATGGCTGGGGATTGATCTGACCTCAAGTTCTTCATTTTGTTATTCTGCCAGTAGTTAAAAGTACACATTGTATGACCAGAGGAGAGGCAACCCATGCCACACTTCAGGCACTTGGCTTGTTGGCCTTTTTTGCCTTGCACAGTGTGCACTGTGGGCTGGCCAGAAGCTCTTACCCCTTTAGTTACCCAGGGAAAGCAAGGGATTGATAACTGAGACATCAGAATTAGCATGAGTAAAGCATAGGAAGTCTCACACTTCTGCAGCAACAAGGGTTTGGGTTTTTTTCATGGCTAGGACTTGTGGTTTTGATAGGTAAAGATAAATTTCCTGATTTCACATCAGCAAATAAATGTAAGGTGGATGTGGGTTGTCATCATGCACTGACAAAAACTTTAGAGCTTAAAAGAAGTTTACTTGGAATGGTGACTGAACTCTCTCCAACAGGTGAGTAACATTCCCACCAGCTACAGTGAGTAACTAATGGTGCAATAATTACCCTGACCGTGCTTCCCATTATTCTGTTAAAATCTCTCTTCAGATTTGCAGCCCCCAGAACTCTTGCATTTGGTTGCCAGTTGTGTTTCTTATATCTACGTGTTATCAGCAGGGAATTTATTTCCTGGCACTAAGGGACTTGGGTCCTTGAATGGGAGGATACATAAACATTTCTGTACCACTAACACCTCCTACTTCCAGAGACGTGGCTAAATGCTGGAATACCAAATTAGCAATTATAAAGCTTGCTAAGCACTACAGTGGCAGTCACAAAGGCTTTCTTTAGCCTGGATAGGTTAAACTCCCTGGGCTGCCTCTACAGTCAGGAGTGGAGTTCCAAGCAGAAACCTAAAATATATGTGCTCTAAGTGATTCTTTAGAGGAGACCTGACTATCTGGGGTCTTAAGAGACAGCTTCCCTAGGCTGTCTGGGATCTCTTGAGTTATACCTCAAAATATTATTTTTTTTTCTATTTAAGAAAATAAATTCTAAAAAATGAAAACAAATAGCAGTCATGCAAAGGACAAAAATGAAGAAAAGCAGAAAGCTGCTGATCTCATGCTTCCCTGCAGAGAAAATGAGGAAAGGGTGGAGAATCTCCCAGACACTTTCTGATTATCCTGTGAGATAGGATGGGAACAATGAGGTGGTTGGGCTGAGCCTAAACAGAGCACTTTCATTTTGGCACTTCAAGAGATGCTGGCAGCATTTTCTTTTTTAATGTCAACGTTATGGGCAGAGTTTCAAGGTGAGCTTTCCAAGTCCCTCAAGTCAATTGATACACCAGGGATGTGGAACTGGAACATTATGGCCTCGATGCTACTTAAATATATTGCAAAACTATATGCTGCCTTTGGAGGAGGGACTAGAAGTCCAAATGCGTTACAGAATCACAAAATCAATCACAGAATATTCACAGTTGGAAAGGACCTCCTAGATCCCCGAGTCCAACCATACCCATGCCAAAAAACACCTGAAAAATTACAGAAGTGTTGGTCAGAAATGGGGGGATTCACTTTAACGTGTGTCTCTGATTAAAAAGCCATGAGACTGTCTTCAGCTTTAGTGCTGATGATTAAATACCACCCTGTCTCCCAAGCTGGATCCCTTTCATCTTACCCAGAGCTGTCCTTTTGCTGGCTGGCTGGCTGTTTTTATACCACGGAAGTGGGTTTTGCTCTGAACACACAGCTGTGTGCTGCAGTGTAGCCTCGAGGCTTCAAAACTGTGGCGTTGGAATTCAGTGCAAGAGCTTGTGATGCAGAGACAGACTCCTCTGATCAGCAGAGCAAAGAAACCTTACCTACCAGGAGCTGTTGCCTGTGAGATCTCTCATCCCTGTGTAACAGGCTGTAGGTGCACATCCATCTGTGGTGCAGGTAGCACAGACTCTTCTACCCTCCCTTGCACTTGCAGGCACACTCAGACCCTGCCCTTCTCAGGGGGGAGTGATGCCTGAGCCATCCCCTGCCTGGACCAGCACCCACGGGAGGCTCAGGGTGCTCAGTGGGTGTTCAGACAGGCCCTGCAGAAGAGCTTCCAGTGGGTAAATACAGTGCCAGGGGAGCCAGCCTGGCCTGCAGCTGCCACTCCAGCACAGGTCTCCCGTGGACTGTGTGTCACACCTGTCAGCCTGGTGTGGATTAGCTCGGGAAACACTGGGCATCATGTGGGACAAGCTGTGCTGTCCAAGGGAGCAAACCAAGCCCTGTAGCTCAAAGAATGATGACTACTAACCAGCAATGGGTTTGTGTGGTTTCTTTTTTATCCTTTCAGACACTGTCAGTCAAAACTATCTGGTGTAAAACCAGATGCTGCTTGCATTTTGATGGAAGGTGCCCCGAGAGGTGAATTCTCCTTTGAAACTCCAGGTCCTGCAAGAATCTAGAGAAGTTCATCAGAGCTCCCAAGCCCTCAGAAGGGACAGCTCTTGCCTGCACCAACTTTCCAAAGGTATGGTCTGCTCTGCATCGCTGCAGGGGCAGCATGGGGGGGGCTTGGCAGACTTGTCCTAACTGTTTTTATAACCATGCTCTTCCTGTGCACAGCGGCCCCTGGGTGTACCTGGGAATAAGGATTGCTCTCCTCTGGAAGTTTCTCCATTGCTTATGCAGTGATTGTGCACTGAAAACCTAAATCTACCCTTTTCTAGCTTAAAGTCATTACCCCTTGTCCTGTCACTGCAAACCCCTGCCAATAAACCCTCCCCTGCTTTCTTAGAGGCCCCTTTCAGGTACTGGGATGTCCTGTGTTCAGAGGAGAGGTGCTCCAGCCCTCTGATCATTTTTGTGACCCTCTCACCTGAAAGAGGAAAGGCAGCAGAGGGGAGCAGCTGATCCACCACGATAAAGGGAAATCCTGTGATACCTTCAACTGGAGCTCAGGAGGTCCAGGCTCCCATTCATAGCTCTCATTTACTTTGGTCCAGTTCTTTATCTTAAGCCAGCTGTACACCCTGCATGGATCAGTCACGGTGTTAAGAAGTGGGGACGGGGTGACAGTTGCCTGTTTGGATTGTTTGTAAACAACATAACTGGATAAGGCAACCTCTGTGGCTCTGAGGGATGGACAGAAGCTGCAGGAGAGGCACATTCAGAGGAAACCCTGGAAGCCACTCTTTGTGCCCACTCTTCAAGGTAACCATGGTTCCTTGGTCTCTCTAAGCTGGGATTATTCAACCAAGATGTTGTCTGATTTTGATTTGATTCAAAGGATGAACTCTGGAGTTATCAGGGAGCTGTTATCTAGGCAAGGTCTGTCCTTCCTTAGAAGTATCATCTTGTCTCCATGACCAGCAAGAACTTCCAGGCCAAGGGCAGGAATCTGGGCTTCTGCAAGCTGCTCCTGGATTCAGTTCTTAGTGAATTCAAGTGCAGTCAAATCCCCTCCCCAGGGCCGTGGGTTTGTTCCTTTGACAAAGAACAGCTCCTGTCCCTCTGCCTCTGCACGGCTCTGCTCCTGCTGACCTTGGACCAGGACCATCTTCTTCCCCTAATGTTAAGCAAAGTAGCATTTGAAATGTGGGGAGTCCTTTAGCTATAAAGAACTTTCTGAAGAGACAGAAATAGCATTAATATCAGTAAATGCATATCAACATTCCACGCTGGCCTCAAACCATATTTAGCTTTTAATCAACTTTGTTATGAGAGAATTTGTAGCCAAGATCAACCTTACAAACACAACAGGAGCCCATAAAGAGATCTTCAGACCTCTGATTCCTGAGTCAATGTGTTAAAGTGGCCAATTTCCACAGTCTTGCTTTCAAAGTTATTGATTTTGAACCTTAATCTTTCCTCAGGGCCAGACATGGATTATTTTTCAGATGTATACATTAATTTTCAAAGAAACTGGTCATAGGTGGCAAACAAAATCTATGTATGATGTCAATGTAGGCAACACCCTGGTGTAATCTCCTCCTGCATTTCTAGTGTAGCTTACACATAATCTGGGGGGCCACGCAGTAATTGTACACTGTGGGAACTGTATACAGAATGTTTACAGAAAATGAAACCAGTTTTGAATGTTAAAGTTCAGCACCAGGTGTAACTAGTGGTAGGACAAGAGGAAATGGGCCTAAGCTGCACCGGGGGAGGTTGAGGTTGGATATTGGGAACAATTTCTTTCCTGAAATTGGAACAGGCTGCCCAGGGAGGGAGGAATCAGCATCCCTGGAGGGGTTCAAGAAACACTTAGCTGTGGCACTGCAGGACATGGCTTAGTGGCCATGGTAGTGTTGGATAGGTGGTTGGACTTGGTCTTAGAGGTCTCTTCCAGTCTGTAATGGGGAGAACTGTAATTAGATAGCATTAACTTGTCCACAAAGTCCCCTGGATTCATCAGCTGTGTGGAATGTGTTCAAGCCCTAACCAACAGCAGCATGTGACTGGAATAGTGATTTTTGGAAGGTAGTCAGCAACTGGACTGGAGCTTATTCAGAATGAAATCCTGCTCTGTTATGCACATTAGCGTGCTGGTCATCAGTAGCATTGCTGATTTCACAACAATAAGAAATTGAAGAAACTGAGTAGGGAATAATCACCCAATCTGAGCTCTTGGATGCTCTCACACTTCTTTGAATCCTTCAGAGCACAGCACTGGTGCCATTACCAGTGGCTGCANGATTTCACAACAATAAGAAATTGAAGAAACTGAGTAGGGAATAATCACCCAGTCTGAGCTCTGACAGTAGATCCTGAAGCCAGGAAAGACCACAGAAGGACTGAAGTCAGAAGGGACCTTTTGTGGTCAGCTGGCCCAACCTCTAGAGCAGGTTGCCTAGGTCTCCAAGATGGAAACTTCACCACCTCCCTGGGCAACCTGTGTCAGTGCTCAGTCATCCTCACAGTGAGGAAGTGTTTCCTGATGTTCACACAGAACCTCCCACGTTTCACTTTGTCCTCACTGCCTCTGGTCTTGTCAGGGTGCACCAGGATCTGCTGCACTGTGCATGCCACAAGCCTGCCCTTCCATCTTTAACCTAATCCATGGTTCCTTTCGAAGAGCATCCAGTCCTCATCTACACATTGCTAGGAAGCAGTTCACCAGACTTTTGGTAATTCTAAGCATAAATGATTATAGCTGGTAAATCATTTTTTCCTGAGAGCTTGAGAGGCCTTCTATTGTCCTACCACTGTTTTCCTTGCGGGCACTCTGGCAGCAGCTGAACCAGTCCGTGCCCGATACTGGTGCAGAGCCCTCCTGCCTACCTGTGAAAGCAGCACCTCAAAGCTTCTGCTCATATGAATAAACTCATCAAAAACAAGCAGAGATCTTTGTTGCAATGCACGTCCCCTCACTGCAAACACCAGCCAGGCTGGCCCCTGCCACCAGGGTTGGGTGGGAACTCTTGGTGGCGTGCTGGGACTGGGCTGAGGGAAGTTTTTCTAACTGCTTTGTTGTGAACCACGAGCTCACAATTCTCTTTCATGACACCCGTGGAGGGAATGATTGTAGCTTTCCTGGTAGACCTTGGACTCCTCTTGCCTCCTGTCTTTCAGCCAGCCGAGCTAGAGTGGTGTACAAACTGCTCCCCAACACAAACTAAGCTGAAGTCAAGAGCATGATCTCTGGAAGAAGTGACGTGTGTCCATCAGAACAGTAACAGGCAGGGGGGGAAACACAAAGTCCCCCATTTTACTTGGTGATGTGTCTCTCACTGCAAGGGCAGGCAGGGGAGAAGGGAGAACGCCCATCCTGTCCAGAGTGGCTGCTCTGAAGGTCACCAGCAGTCCAGGCTTAGAAGCAGAGCTGGGAGAGGTCCAAGTTTAGGAAGATTTCAGGCCAAATCTGTACTGGGAATGGTTTCTGGGGGGCTGGCTCTCGGTGTCTACTCAGCCAAGACCCAAGCAGCCCCCCAAGAAGCTGTCAATAGACTTGCTCTGCTGCACGCTGCTGCTTTCTCTGATTAGAACTTTGTTCTCTTTTTTCCACGCCTACAATTCTAAGCAACAATTGCTTTATCTTAAAGCTTCATTAAAGCTGATCACGAGTAATCCAACACATGCTAGTCGTGTTATTCCCGAGGGGAACGAATGGATTAGTCAAGGGCACACTGGGAAACTTTTGGAGAGTCTCAGCACTGAAATGTGCTGTGGGCTGGCTGGCAAACTGGGCAGAGGAGCAACTTGCTGGGGCAGGAGGAGCCTTTATCTCTCCAGGAAGCAGTAAAACAGGAACATTATCTAAGACAAGAGTCACTGGAAGTTTCTCTCGTATTATTTGTACCTGTTGTTATCTGCTGCCCCTCCACCCTCTCTGCTGCTGGAGGTGACTGTTGTCTAGAAGGTGATGGTTTGGGGAGTGGGTACCCACAAGCAGAAAATACTGAAGACAATTCTTGGTACATTACTGATTGGCTGTACAATGGAGCCTATCTTGTGAAGAATCTCTAAACTCTGGCTTTTTGTTCTGTGTTAGCTAAAGGCTTTTCACCTACTGCTGACATAGGTAAAATCTGCTCCTTTAGGTTTAGGTCACGAGCTTCCAGAAGTGCAAGAAGGGTTTTGATATTTTAATAGAATTTTGCACCAACGTGGGCTTGCTTTTTTTGGAAGCTTCTTTACAACAAACACACAACACAGAAAATGAAAGCTTATTGAAAAGCAAGTACCTCAAGGATAAAACCCCTTACTGGGACGTCCCTGGAAATACCATCTCCCAGAAGCAAGGGAAGCCAACAGCAGGGTTGTGCCAGAGCATTATCATATGGATGACATTTGGCCCTCTTAACTGGTTTGGCTGCCTCACTGCAGTTCCTGCTCCTGAAGTAATCTTTCAAGAACAGAAACTGTAACAAGTAAACATTAACTAGGCAAGTGTTACTGACACCTACAGACTGATTTACACTGGCAGTGCACCGAAAGACAGGGATCAAAGGACAGGAAGCCTGCAGACTTCAGAGAAAAGGATTTTATCTGTATCAGTGACACCAGTTTCTAATCCCCAAAGCCCCGAGATATGGTGCTGATGAAAGAGGATTGCTGGAAGCACCTCACACCTCTCATCAAACCCATCTTCTACTGAACCCAAAAAATGCTGGTTGTGGCCCTGACAACTCCTGTCACCTAACCCAGCCCCTCGGGCTCTAACCAGCAGCTGCTTTTACAGCAGGGGTGTAACAAGATGAGATGGGATCTCAAATGAACACGTGACACACTAAGCATCACCCCTGGCTGGATGGTACCTTCATCGTCCAGTGCTGCATCCATAGAGGCCTCTTAGTGCTGAGTAGGACTGAAGAGATGGAATGAGTCACTCAGGACAGTTAAACAGATGTTAGGCAAACACAAATCACAGTGGAACCTAGAGGAAGAAAATGGCTTCTTACCACTAAGTCATTGCATCTCATTAGTGGGAAACCAGTAAACAGGTTGTGAGTTCTGCAACGTTAACAGCACTCCTTTGCTGCTGGCAGCCCAGGCTCAGCCAGGGCAAGGTAAGCAGCTCCATCCCCTGAAAACGTAGGGAATGGCATCTCCACAGTTATGGTAAACACCACGATGGTTTGCACTTCTGCTAGATTTGAGAAGGGCATGCCTGTGAAAGAATGGCTCTAATCAGCCTCCAGCAACACTGGGGATGGCTCCCCTGTCCCCACCAGCATGGTCACAGGATCAGCAGCATAGGATGGGGCTGGATGGCTTCAGTACACAAACATTTCAAAGTGTTTATGATATGAAAAGGAAACATTTCTCCAATCAGTTTTAAATAAACAATGTAGTGCTTGGGTATTTTGATCACAGCTCCACTTTTATGATGTTTAGCTTCTTCCCAACTTGCCTGTTACTACCAGAGCAGTTCCAGTTAACACACAGTTTATAAACTGGAATGGCAATCACTCATACCTCTTTCTTTCGGTGTCTTCAGGGTGTGATTCCTCATCAGCTGTGCTAAAACAGGGTGAGAAAAGAGCCTCTGAGGGTTTATCAGAATTCTGGACACGGGTGGTGCCACTGTCACACACGCAGGCAGATGTGCAGGAGGCTGTGCCACATCCCCCTAACCCAACACGGGTAAGGAAGACCGGTTAATGCTAGAATTTATTTTTACTGATCTCTGCTGAAAAAACAGCCCCAGTTACACTGAAGTGTTCAGTTTCTGAAGCAGTTAAGGTTCTAGCACTGCTACAAACATCTCAGCCAGCTGAGACTTCTTTCAGTTGTTTGAGACAGCCACCTAACGGTGAGGAACAAGCTCGTTACTCAGTCAGCCCCGTTGCTGCCCTCTCTCGATGGCCGCACAGCCCAGGAGCTTCAGCTCTCTGGCTGTTATGTCAGACTAGCATCAGACAGGGAGATTTCTGCAAGCAGCAAGCCTTCCTTCCCTGGGAGCCTTCTGCACAGCTGCTGTTCCAGTTCCACGCAGCAGGAGGCTGCTGTGTCGTGCTGCTTTGCTGCCCTTAGAGCGTCGGGATTGCTTTGTCATTGATTTTCAGTTCAGTTTCTTCTTAGAATTGAGCTGCGTGACCAAGATCAGCACAAAGGGGCCTTGCTCACTAATTGCTTTGGACATTTTTATCCTAGAGCCTCATTCTTGCAGAGTAGTGAAGCTTTCTATTTACTAGAACTACTTGCTTTACTACAGCAGTTGGTGGAACACACGATGATAAGTTTCTGTTTCTTCCCTCTTCCTTCTGATCCACACAGCTACTGCATCTCCACGTAGTGCTGCCTTTCTCCCATTACTGGTGAAGAGATTACTCCCTGGAAACAGCTTCCCTAAGAGACAGACTCCAGTCCTCTCTTTCTTGCCTCTGGGGCATTTTGTTATTTACTTCTTGAGAACCTTTGGAAACAAAACCACAATCTCTGTGCTATCGATGTGACTGCCTCCTTTAACAAAACAAGGAAGGGATTCATTAATTTGTATTTAAATGCCAATAGCCTCTCACACTCCTTAAGACACTCATAGAAAACAGAAGTTTAAACTTCTGACTCTCCCTTGCAGTGTGAGCAAGCAGAAAACATTACTAGAAAATATCAAGTGAAAATGCAACCAGCAATTCCACCAAGTAAACTATTTTAATCCACACAATTTTCATCAGTTTGGAGCTGTCTCTCAAGCCCAGGAAGAGCCTAGGTGCAGTTTTAGCCACCTGAGAGCTCACACCCCTTCCCTTGCTGCTTTTCCTGCAGCGGTGACCACTCGTCCTCTCTTGGTACCACCTTGTGTTCATTCTGCATGGACTATTCCAGCTGGATGAAGCCAGACCCTGTGGAGCACCTGTGCTTCTGGAAACCACTTCTCCAGTTGTTCATCGTGCCAGCTGTTGACCCACACTGGGTAGCACCTCACATGTGTCTTCAGAACTCTCCCCCCTGTTGGCCAGTCCCTTTAGTGATCATTACGTGCCACTGCCACGTTTCAGGAAGCATTGTTTAGTTTTTTTCAGGGATGTAGAACTTTTTTCATGTGGCAGTTAAATGTTCCTGTGTTCTTAAAATGTCAACGTGTCTATTTTGATTTTCTTCTCAGCAGTGGAATAAAGAACCATCTTATTTTCCAAAGGCAACAGCAAATATTCACTAGGTAAGACCAGGAACTAACGTGGAACTCGGCTGCACTTCCTTCACCTCACACTGCCCCAGGTCTTCTCCAGTCCAGCTTTCCTTCTTTTGGCTGTGTGGTCACACCAGGAACAGCCACAACTGCTTCTTCTGATTTCCAGGGAGGAGCTGCTAAGAGGGAAAGATGAATCTCATTCTCCAGTGCAACAAGAAGGCTGTAAGGAAATGAAAGGAACTGCAAGCAATCCATTCTGAAACAAATATGGCACAGCTTTGGTTTTAGCTCTTAATCTGGGCCTCTAACCAAATGGGCAAGCAGTAGTGGTGGCCTTGGACTAATAATTCCCCCCACACACCCCCTTTTTGGTCAAGCATCTATTCTGTTAGTAGAGAACAGCTTGAAACCAAGACAACACATTTAATTCATTCATCACTCTTGTGTGTTCAAGTCTTCTACAGAAGACCAAAGATGACAGCAAATGTGCACACTTGCCCCAACTGAAGGCTGTCTGCAATAAAATTACATCAGTCTTTCTGGTCTCAGCTCTTTGAGATAAAGCAGGTCAATGACTTCAACAGTCAGGTATTATCCCCTGCCTCTTGACAGCACAACTTCCAGAAGCTGCTATTATGAAACAGTAGCTCTGTGAAAGAGCAACCTCGTTTTTATTAGGACACATAAGCCAAACCCAAAGGAGGAGATGTTCTTAGCTGAAGCTTTTCACATTTCTGTGGCACGCAGGACACACATATATATAATAAAAAAAAAAGGGCATTTCCTTGCACTGTGGAATCACATTTTCCATTTGTGATTCTGAACAGGCAACTTGAAAACATCTTACCAGTGACTGCCTCCCCACTTGTACAAAAACCTTCCAGCAACTCTTGACAGTTCCTACAAAAGTATCAAGAACAAAATAGGTAATTTTCTACTGGCTTTAGCAGTGTCATGGGTAAAATCCTCAAGAGCTGCCACTGTACCACCACTACTCCCCCTCTAACATGTAAAGACAGCCACCTTGAAAGATCACACCCTTTGGATAAAAGCAAGAATGATCACAGAACTTGAAATAACAAAACCAAAATACAAACCCAATGGAACAAATACAAACCACAACCACACTTTTTTTTTTGTCAACATGTAATGCCCTGGGTTTATTTTGTGAGAGTTCTGTCACAATTCTTCCAGGTGGGATTAAAAACCTTAAGGATAATGTATGCCATTGGAGTGGGCATTCAGACTTCGGTACTGACAAAGCACTAATAGTAGTCTGTTAAGTACCATTCTCTTCACAGAAGAGAGGTCAAATATTTCCAAAGGAAGGCACCCGATAGTTGTGGTTCTGGCCTTGCAGCCTTCTGGAGAATTTTAAAAGGAAAAAAGCTGGCTGTTTAGAAACTGGAATGATGATACACGTACAGCAATTACTGCATTCTTCTCCCTTATATCCTTTTTCTTAAGAACAAGTAAAGAATGAAGTCTTAAAAACAGTTATACAATAAAAAAATACAATGTCTTCAAAAAGGGCAAGACAACATAAAAACTCCAGTTGTAAGGACTCCATTTGCATACTAACACTTTTTGGTGTGCAAGGAAACGGGACTAACGAGGGGAGCAGCAACATAACCTTAGTGCTTTAAGTACCAGAAACTGCCCACGTGCCTGCGGACAAGCGAGGATGGGAGAACTCAGACTTCATTATTAGCTTGTTACTTGTCTTACCATACTCCAATGGGTAGATCCCCATTAAACAGTACATTCCCCATTTTGAAACTGATGCCTTTTTAAAAAATTCTGTATGTATGTCACCATTTTTCACATGATACACAGAAAACTCAGGGACCCAGAGGGGAACCAAGTTATGTTATACCATTTACAAAATACCAAGGAGTCCACAGCTACCTAACACATTTACTACAGCACAGGAACCAATGAAGGTACAGTGTACAAAAACCTGTAAACACGGCACAATAAATAGATAAAACAGCAGGTTCCGCACCATGCACATGATGTGATGACACTTTTTCATCTCTATACAATCTCACATCTCACACTCTTACTTTGTTGCAGTTTGTTTCCCTCCCTCCCCCCCCACCCCAAGTGCAAAGCATCACAAATGAACAGTTTTGTATTCAAGTAATATATATACAAGGGTATTACAAATATGCAGTACTGTACAGGTAATTGCTGTGGTGTTCATTTACAGACGTCGATTCTTTCCTATTAACAGTAAGAAACCCCAAAGCATGAGAGATGTGCATCGCTGTCAAGTCCCCACAGCTGCCATGGAAACGCAATGTGCGGCATTCCATCATCCCTTGCATTCAAAACGCTACTGATGCATAGCACCTAAACAAGTTCCCAAGGCTGCAGTTTCCCTCCCGCGGAAACTACGTCACCTCCATTGCTACTGTATTGTCCGCTATATTGTTCAGGGCTGGCTTCTCCGACTCGTGGTTCTCCCTGTTGGAGGAACAGCAATGACAACAAAAAGAGAGTTAATGGGGGAGTAGGGAAAGGAAAGGATTGGCAAAAGCTATTCCAAAGGCAACTCGGTGCTGGAGTGCTGGTCAAATGTAGCAAAGGGTGTTCAGTTGGGAGGCAAAGAGAACTGGATGGGAAATACACTCGTCCTACACTTCCAGGTGCTTGACTCTGAGCAATGACTATGGTGTTGTACTGTAAAACCCCCCCATGAACCTCCGTGTCATCCAGGAAACAACAGCCTTCCATGCAGCAGAACCTGATGAAGTCATAACCAAAATGCACGACAAAGTTGCTGAAGTGGCTAGTTACAAGATCTGGAATTAGCCAAGCAGACTCTGAACTGACTCCCTCTTTAACCTGGTTTAATTCACCTTCCAGCCAAAGATCTCCCAGAAATTAAGAACAGAAATTTAGAAACTGAAGGAGTTCTTTTGTCTGAAGAATGGGGTGAATGCTTTTCTCTAGTTCTGAGACAGCCAGTCGAACACGATACATCCTCTGAAGTCTTCTTGGTAGCAAACGGAGCTAACTCTGGCTGGTGTCTGGCCACAAGGGGTGTTCCCCAAGGTTCAGTACTGGGGCCTGTTCTCTTTACTATCTTTATTTATGATCTGGAGCAGGGGACTGTGTACCCACAGGAAATCTGCAGATGACACCAAGCTAGGTGGGTCTGTCAGTCTGCTAGGAAAGCTTTCCAGCAGGGCCTAGACAGGTTAGATCAGTGGGCCTAGAGCAAAAGTCCTGTGAGGAGTGGCTGAGGGAGCTGGGGTTGTTTAGTCTGNGTCTTCACTGCAGGGGTTATCAAACACTGGAATGGGCTGCCCAGGGCAGTGCTGGAGTTGCCATCCCTGGAGGCATTTCCATGGAGTGTGGATCCTGGTGCTCAGGGATGTGGTTTAGTGCTGAGCTTGGCAGTGTTGGATCAAAGGTTAGACTGGATGATCTTGACAGTCTCTTCCATCCAAAGACATTCTGTGATTCTGCCATGGTCAAATCAGAAACACTTTCGATTGCAGCTGGAGTTACTCTACCCTACATTAATTCCTGGCAGACTTCACTTCTAAGGACAGCCACACATTTCATTCTGGAATAGTTCAGCCTTCATGCAGAACAAAGAGCTAAAAACTAGACTCAACAGTGGAGAATTTTTCTATGGTACAGTACTAACAGATGACAAATTTCACTTGAGCTAACACCTATTTTTGATCTGGTGGCTAGCAGAGCATTCTGGAAAACTATTCTTGCATTCCTCCCCAGGTAACTCTTCTTGACTGCCATTAAACACAACACCCCAAGCCAGCCTGATCTAACACAACTGTTCTCATTTGCCATGAATACACTTATCAAGCAAATAAAGACTGGAAAACATAAGCAGATATGAAAAACCCACCTTGGTACTGCATCCACCGAGGATGAAGCTGGAACCTTGGGCACCTGACAATTTGTTGCTGCAGCCAGCTTTAAGGCAGATGATGGAACAGCACTTAAAGTCCTAGGTATATGTCGTGCATTGAGGGTGGTAATGGAGTTTACAGTGGCAACTGATGAGGGTACAGTTAATCGGATGTTGTTCCCAATCAGAACCTGAGTTGTTGCAGAATTGGCAGCAGTTACTTGGTGACTCAGTGCACTGTGGGAACTTGAAGTCTGCGTTATATTTGAAGGCTGTAACAAGGCTGAACCTGCTGTTGATGATGAACTTGTATGGACAAGTGCTGTAGGTGTAGTACTACTGAGATGTAAGCCCTTGTACACTCCTGCAAAAGAAAAACAACAGTAAGCTCCTCTTGCAGAAAATCCTCAGCTCTGGGCAGATGTATTCCAGTGTAAAAATCAAGATGCCATGAAATTCTGTCAAACAGCCACGTACCTGAGGCTTGAAGAATGCCATTCACTCCAATTCCAAGCACCACATCATCCTTCATTTTGAATCCCATCAGTTGTTCTGATGTAACCAAAGCTGAAGCAGCAAATTGAGCACTAACAGAATCCAGTGTCTTGGAAACAAAACCCTAAAAAGAACACCGGTGGCAAATACATGTGATTGAGGCTTCTGCAAGTCAGTACTCTCCCCATTTTAAAGCTATGCACAAACTAGCAAACCAAAAATCAATACACATCAATCAGAACTGTGGCCCAACCACTCTGTCAGACCAAAGTGCCAGCATTCAGTACAACTAGTTACAATCTGGATTATTTTTTCCATGCACTTTTAGCTCCATTGTAACAGAGAAGAAAATCCCCACGACTATTTAAAATACAAAAGAAACTTATTCCCAAGGTTCTGTGGAACAACATTGCTTCACAGGTCAACTTGCTTTCATGAAATTCCAAACCTCCTTCAGAGACTCAGAGGTTCAGCTTGCTGAACAGCTTCTGAACCTTTCAACGTGTCCATCAGCACTGTACTCACTACATATTTACGAGCATCAGCCACTTCCAGAGCTGCGTGGAGGACATACTCAGGAGTTAGCTTTAGCTAGTAACTAACAATCCTGCTGTAAAAATCCCCCACTATCAAGAGGATAATGACATGGCTGGAGATCTCTGCAATTCATAGTTCTAAGGCTTTGAAAATTTCATTCATTGACTGACCCATCTTTCTTTTTCTTAATTTTTTTTTTTTTGTTAAGAGGGAGCAGAGGCAATGCCTGCCACACTCACCTGCAGTGTCCCTTCTAAACACTTTACAGAATGGCTATGATGTAGATTCAGGCGAAAGCCACTTTCCTGTTGGTTAGTTTCAAGGTTCTATGGCAACAGTTGACAATTAGAGATGAACCCTGGTGGGAAACAATGAGGGATAAATCATAGCACAGACAAATCCCTCACCTGTGATGTGTTGGCAGAGGAATTACTATTTGCTTGCTGTTGATGAATTTGTGCAAGCTGCTGTTTCTGCATTAGTGCCAGTTGCTGTTGATGTTGCTGGTATTGTTCGGCTGTAAATGCTGAACAAAATATAAAATGAGAAAATACTATATCAAAATACATAGGTGTTGTGTATATAAACACATCTATTTTATCATCTTAAAAGAAAGAAAGATATATATACACCACAGCAAGTTCCTAAGAGCCTTAATGCATCTTTATAGCAAAAAAGGCTATCATCCTCCTAGAAATTTTCCTTCAAATTAAGCTTTACCTTTTTAAACTGGTTATTGGTTTGGTGTTTTTTTTTCCACAGCTTTAATTGCTCTGCTGCATTTAGCTCCAGATACCAAAAAGAGAGGGGGAGGAGGAATCGAAACATTTTCAAACCCCACCAAAAACTTTCTAGCAAGTGATTTAAAAGAAATTCGAGGGAGAGAGAGCATCAGTGTCTTCACCTTGTGAAACTACAGTATCTGCATTATTAGCAGGTTTATGTGCAAGACCTGAGAACCACGTGCTTCCAGCCCTCACAGCTCGTGTTTTGCAGGCAGCAAGTACCTAAGATTAAGAATTTTATCCAGCCAGTCCACAAATGTAATATTCATTCATAAACCCCTGTATTATTCATCCAGATTCACAAGGGGATGCCCAATGGTGCAGGGGTGAAGAGTCACAAGGTCACTGATTAACTCTGTAAAATGTTAGGCTGCTTTTTATATGGTTTTTTGTTGTTGATTTGGTTTTGTGGTTGGTGGTTTGGTTTTTGTGTGCACTCTGGGTTTTTTTTGTGGGTTTGGTTTTAGTTTTTTTTTTTATTTCCAAGAAGGTTTCAGTTTTCAGTTTAAACTAGAATCACAGTTGGAATGTGAATCTCCTTGCAAATTCAGTCTATGATACATCTTTCAGATTTTTACCTTTGGATTGTACAGATGATGCCAAGTAAGTACTGTAAATAGTATTCATATACTTCTAGGATGCAGTGGAAACTGCATTTTTGGGCAAGTTCATTACTATTTGGCAACAAATCACCACCACACTGGAATCCTGTTCACAAACTGCAATTAGAATTTTTTTTTTTTGGTTATTTTACTCCTTCAAGGCTGGCTTGCCTGGAGAGTTTTGTATCAAACTGTAATTGTCTCCCTCTTCTGAACACAAAAGGATTCTAAAGAAAAACTGTCCCTTGTTTATATACAAGTCAATACAAATTGCTAACCAAATTAAACATTCATATTTGGAAACAAAGAGAGCAAACACTCTGTTAAAGATTGTTCCAAATCCTTCCACTATGTGCTGGAAACAGCACTGAATTACTACCAGCAGNAATTTTCGAGCCTCCAGTGTATCTCAGATTTTAGCTATAATACAGAGATGTAGTAAGCACAGTCACCTCTTGCTTTAACCAACCCCAACATCTTGGCTTTCTTTTGGAAAACCAGTGAAGTTTGAGACAAGCTGTGTATGCTTAGGACAAAATTATTTATTTAATCATTATTTAGGGCACCTAGGTGCTCCCTCTTCTTTCTGGAAGCAGTATTTAGAAGAACTCTACTCTCCAAATTGTGCAACAGTGTATTTAAGTAATCTGTGACTCTTACAGCTCTAAGCTTCCTACCACTATCAAAAGTTACACAGCTGCCCAAGTAAACAACTGACAGAACCACCCCACTATGATACCACCCTCATCTACATTCAAACTGCTCCTCTTCTGCTCAAATATCCAAACATCACCTCAGAAATGCAATGGAAACAGCTAGTTACCTGTTGTATCTGGAAAGATACTCAAGAGCAATTTATTCCAGGTTTTTAGGGTTAGGAACAATCAGCAACACATTTGCTATTTCCCTTTCTAAAGCTCAGCAGGCATTTCAAAATAGTGTCTGACACTAGCAGAGATTTACTGCGAGATTCTGAATTCATCAGTTGCATTCAGTTTAGAAACACAACACTACCCATGAAGAGCTGCTGCATCCTACAGCCTCTGAAAATAATCTCATCCCTTTTCCATTCTACAGCATATCCAGATATGCCTGTGTACCAGATGAAGTTATAGACTGAAAATACTTAAGCTAGCTCTTCCCTCTCCATGCTTAAGCAGCACTATATTGAAACCTTCATTGAGAACATTACCAAGAACCCCTCAAACCAAAAGGAATCATCATTTGAAGAGCTGCAAACTAGGCTCGCCTACCTACACACACTGTTCATCTTCTGTTAAAAGCCACTGTGTATTTTGCTCACCAACACTGTCACTGGGCTTCCTCCCCTCCTGCTCTCCAGAGTAGGCTGTATGATTACACTTGAACTGTAAAAAATAAGCCTACTGATTGGGAAGTGTAAGCTGCTTCTGAAAGCTATCATTCCCATGCACAAAAAAACATGTATGTACTTTAATGTGAAGCACTTCCACCTATTTAATCTTACACATGCATTTTCTGTGGCACACAACTCAGAGGAATTGGGGATGGCTTTCTGGGGAAGTCAGACCTCTGACTGGTGCAGTGAAATGACAGTCTCCTAAGGAAAGCTCGGGAGGGACTGGTTAGGCTGTTGGGCAGTGGGAGGACTGGAGGGAATGGATCAAAACTAGAGGTGGGTGGATTCAGATGAGACGTTAGGAAGAAGTTCTACCCATGAGGGTGGTGAGACCCTGGAACAGGTTGCCCAGAGAGGTGGTGGAAGCCCCAGCCCTGGAAGTTAAGGCCAGGCTGGATGGGGCTCTGAGCACCCTGCTCTAGTGGGAGGTGTCCCTGCCCATGGCAGGGGGGTTGGAATGAGATGATCTTTAAGGTCCCTTCCAACCCTGACAATTCTATGCAGACAGGTGTACTGACTGTGTCTCTACATCTGCAGGCACAGCCTTAAAACTTCTCCAAGAGCTCGTCCAAGTTCAGCTGTCTATTTTTAAGCAGCAGCTCCAGCAGAACACACTGCACACCACAGACACGTAGCCACTATTAATGGGTTAACTGTACAGCTTGATGAGAATTTTTTCTTGCCTGCAAAGCCAGCACAGATGCAGCTGCACACATGCCCAACTTAGTATCTTGTTAACATCACTTTCTCTAAAAAGCCATCAGAGTTTTTATTGCTTCTTCTCATTTTTATTCTAAAGAGAAAGGGCACAGCTAGGAAGTGTTCATCTGTGTCAGAGAAAAGTGGTAAAAGTAATAGTAGCAAAACAGAATGGAATTTTCTTGTGATGCACTGTTCTTTAGCTGCCTGAAACAAAAAAGACAGCAGGCAAGAAGCAACCCAGACCTCTTCTGTACACTTCAATCAGCAATCATGTTTCTAGTAACTCCCAATGCATATTGCTACACAAAGCTAAACCAAGTTACACAAACTTTAAAACACACTCAAGCAACAGACACCTGAACAACAGCTTCAAGTGACAAGAGACAGACAAGATACATCAGTGGTTAAAAGTCAACACACGAGATTTTAAAACAAATTATTACTTCAGCAGCCCTAGAGAGGTGTGCAGTGTTTATAGACTTCTCACACAGGGCCACAGAGACTCCATCAGACAGTGGTGTCTACTGAATTCTATAGGATGTACTGAATTGGACAGTGCAGAGTCCAGTGAGGAGGGGAGGTGGGAGCATCTCAACCACCACTACTGATGCACTATAAATAGAGATGTTACTTCAGAAGTTCTCCAATGCTCTCCCAGTTAACAGCTCTACCTTCCCCCAGAACTGCCACAGGGTTTCCAAGACACTTTCAGTAATCTATGGAAGTCACCTGACTCCTTACATTAACCTAACTCAATTTCTTTCCTAACCCTTAACATTAGGAACATTTAGGGCACAACCCTACCTGGTGTTACCCACCTCTCAAGATGGTTGTCAGAAGATGGGTAGCTCAATTTTTACTGAGAGATGAGATTACATCAACACTTCTTAATCCTTTGTCTGCAGCATACTGTTTTGAATTGGAACAACGAAATCTCACTCTGCTTCTGGTAGAATTCCAACTCAAGTTCTAGCACTTCAGTTACAACAACCTTTGGGATGGACAGTCAGTACATCACGTTATGCTGTTGTCCTCCTCATTTAACAGCTTGGCACAGTGCACACACCTATTCTGGGGCTCTATTAGTGCTATTCTTAGGCAGCAAGCAAGAGAAATGTTTTCTGGCTTACACACACCAAAAAGGAATGGAAGGTAGAAGAAAAAGCTTCAGGACTTTGCAGCTATGAACACGAAGACAGAAATATTGTACATTACTGAGACTGACTGACAGGATAAATGACTGCTTAGGATTTCCTTAGCAACAGTAGCAATATTTAACACCACACTACACTGTTTTCCTACCATCATTAACATGACTATCAGCAAGATGTCTGTGGGACACCAATACTCAAAAGGTATTGTTTTCTGGAGCACAGAGTTACAGTGATGCTGACAGGGCACAGCAAGATCCATACTGTTGAGCAGCTTCATACTGCAGTATAAAACTATTTTACAATGGTAGCTAGTTTTACCACTGTTCTTAACATATATTAGTCTTATGATGCTGTAGCTTGTTATTTAGGCTCTCTGAAAATGCAAGTCCTTCCCAGAAGTGGACAAAACCAGTGAGCTGGGGGGTTACCCGAGGAATCTGTATGAACAGAGTGATCTTTGTATGGTCACAGCCTCCCTCTTGACTACTGCTGCAAGTTTTATTGTTAAGTTACTCACTAGTTGTTCCTCTGCTTCCTTGAAGGAGAATACAGCCTTTAAAAAACCCAACAAACCACAACACTGACCACAAGCACCAGTTTCCTAAAAACCAAGTATATCCTGGACAGCAGAAAATGCACGTGTGAACTCCTAGTCTCTCTGCTAGCATTCCTTCTCTTTCCTGAAAGAAGGATGCTCGCTAGATTTGCCAGAGTAACAGTCCAAGCTCTGTGGTGTAAACACAGTGACCTATGCAGGTAAGCATATATTTTAAAAGTAATTTAAAAAAGTTAATACTGAGAGACTCAAAAGGCTTCATTACACCTTTCAGCAAATGCTTCAGTCCTATTAAACATCTAAAAAATTGGGTATTTCAACTGAAGCAATGTATAACAAAAAAGTTGTTTTGTAACTTGTATCTGTTCTCCTGAGCAGAAGTGTTTTTTCAGTAGGAAAACTGAAGCATTAAGATTTATATCAGGTTCAAAGAACCCCTCTAAAAATCCATTCACAGTCCAGGATCCCCTGATCCCTCCAGCTGAGGTGATGGCCAGTAAAAAGCTAGCTGCCATTAGGTAACAGAAGAAAGATCCTGTAACTAAAGCTTCCAGCAGAGAAATCCCATAGACTACAGAACAGCTCAAGTGTGTGGAAAGATGATGTAACATGAAACACATGAGAGCATCACATCTGTTGTGTCAGAGAACAGTTAGTGGTTACTAATGCCAAAGTGCATGCAAAGCAAACATCATTCACAATACTGAGTAATCCAGAACAACATATTTTTCATCTCTATTTTAGGAGAGATGTTATCTGGCTTACATTGCCTGGTTAAAGAGCTTCTACTGTATAGCAAGTTCTCACCAGTGAATTCAGAAGATTGGAGAGACTTAGAGCCATCAGTGTGATTTAGCATTGGATGCACCAGGCCCAAAGATGTTTCACTTTCTGAAAAGAAGTTCAAGATTGATTTTACTTAAACATGGCATTATTAGACACTATGAGCACATGAATCAGGAGGCCCCTATTACTACAACAGCCCAGCAGAACTTAAATGGGAAATGCCTAACATCAGAACTCTAGGCGTAGGAATTACAAACTAGAGGCAAGATCTATATATGCCCAAGACTGTCAAGTTCCTGTGATAACTGAACATGGCCATTGCAAACACCAGGATTTTTCATGACCAAGTGTATCCTGCAATGTGGAAAAGGGAAGACAGCAAAACAAAACAAACAGCCGTGCTAAAACTACTGGAGATACAAGCTCTAGAGGCAGCCAGTGATGGCATGAAGGCAGTGAAAAGGTAGCTGGAGATACTCTACTCCTGTAAGAGGAATTGCCACAAGGATTGAGGACCTTCACCCTGTTCTTTCCAGGAAAAGGATGCCTACAGATGGGCTCGGATAACCTTAATGAGAACAGGAAGGAACTGTACAGATCCACTGTGCTGCTACAACCTCAAGTGTGCAGAATTCACACAGAAAAATAATATTGAATAGCAAAGTACAAATTGTAGCAGATCATTTAAAGAGAATTCAGTTCACAAGAGAATGCAAGGTAAACTACTCCAGATTCTGGATGCCTGCAGTTTTTCATATACAGTAAGGTCTCCAATCCCAAACAGCTTAACTCTTTCAAGAATTTTCAAGAAGGCTTTTGTTAGGATACTGAAGCTTCTCAAAAAGGAGGATTTACAAATGCAGCAAATAGACTCTAGTTAACTGCTAGCTTCTTTAGTCTAGACAGCTTGCAGATTTTCTTTTCAAAGTGACCCAGCTTCTGGATGAAGAAGGCAGAAAAGAACAGAATGCAAAATGTTTGCCTGGTCTTACTGTGGATCCTGGAAAGCAGTACTCAAATCATTCCCTACTGACTGCTATCTCTGGTCTGGCTCCTAAACACAAGACTGCAACAGAAGCATACATGTGCAGCTTTAAGTGTTTCAAACTTTTGATTAGCAGATGCAAACATCCAAAAATACAACTGTAACATGTTGACCAGGTCTCCAGCACAAAGCACCAGCCCTCTATAATGTGATGCTGTTCAAAAACTACGCCTTGCCTGGCAGATCAGTCAATCAAACATGGAAAAATAAATTCCTGGGAAACAAATACTTCAGATAAATATTCATGCCTACTGTACACTCCAGGCTGAAGACACAAGCTCCATGTCTGAAGATTCTGATAGGGCTCTCAGCAATACAGGCTCTTTTCTTGCAGTAGTTTTGCTGCATTTTGTTTTGAGTGAATAGCTTCCCTGCTGAACAAGTGACTGCAACACCCATGGCTTTTACACTACTGCCTGCTTTTTAGTGGTGTTCTCCATAACTTGAAAATCCTTGAATCAACTCTTTTTGCAAGGGAGCAAAGGATGATGCTTTTTGTCATTCTTCAGTAAAATGAAACAGAACCAGTCTCTCCAAAACTGATGTTACTTTTCTCAGCCACTTGATCCTGCTGCCAAAGTCTGTCCTTCAGCACACAAGTCCAGTACAAACCCTGTTTGCAAGTAAAAGGTACACACAAAATCTCAACGTACAAATTCATCCTTCACAGATCTTTTATGCTGAGCACTCAAAGCCAGGACCAGCATAACTTGCATCTCTTCTGGGTCAAAGGCACTTTAAAAATGTTTGTAAGATGTCTGGCTCTTTGGGAAGAGCTCTCAGCTCTTCAGGATGAAAAGCAGTGCCTCCTGTAGCCAGAGAACAGTAGGTCACAGTATAGCTTCGATAACATCCAATTAGTACCTCAGGTCTTCTGTTGATAACACAGGGATGTTTTTGTGACTGCTCCACTGGGGCTCACGCAGAGTCAAGGCATTTTCTGCTTCTCACCCCACCAGTGAGCAGGCTGGGGGTGCACAAGCAGTTGGGACACAGCTGGGACACAGCTGGCCAAAGGGCTCTCTTGTACCATACGATGTCACGCTCAGCACGTAAAGCTGGGGGGAGATGATGGAAGAGAACACACACACATTCAGAGTGATGACTTTTGTCTTCCCAAATAATCCCTGCATGCGAAGGAGCCCTGATGTCCTGGGCATGGCTGGACATCTGCCTGCTGATGGGAAGCAGAGAATGAATCCCTTGTTTGGCTTTGTTTCCAAGCACAGCTTTTGCTTTTACCTGTGAAACTGTCTTGACCTCAACCCACGAGTTTTCTCCCTCGTTGATTCTCATCCCACGAGGTGAGGGGAGCATACCAAGAGTGAGCAAGAGATCTGTAGCTCTTAGTTGCCAACTAACACACGTAGACCAGACTTGAAATGCAAGGTTTTCCACAGCAACTGTTCCACGTCAGCAGCATGTCGCCTGGATCATTCAAGGTGACAAAAGCTCAAGACTTCTTTAAACCTCTTTAAACTTATCATGGGGTGGTTCACAATAAACACAGCAACATGACCACCTCTGCTGCCTGCTACAGAATCTCAGGATGAGCTTCTCTTAAACTTAATCAACACGGTTTGACCACAGCTCACAGAACCAGCAGAAGGATAAAAGGTTTTTAAAAATACAGGTGCATCAGTAAGCATTTTCTAGTTAAAAAACCTACTGAAACTTCAGAAGCCTAAAAGGGAAACAAACCTAAACAAAATCCACACCCACAACAAACTAGCTAAGAAAAAGGAACACTCGCAGGGTTTTGAAACCTCCAGTCATGACTATCAGAAAACCTTCAGCACGGATGTTAGATACCTGATGTTCTTTACAGCATTTGCTACAGAAAGGGAGAAGACAACTGAGCAGCTGCAAGCCCAACTGACATGTACCTTTGAAGAAGTCAAACTCATACACGTGAGACACACAAAGACACCTGTACAGACAACATAAGGAACCAGCTGAGAAACTGAAAACCCCACTAGGAAACAGAATGGCACCAAGATGAAGCCAACCACATACTTTCACACACCTACGTGGACAATCACCACACCACACAGACACACTCCCAGACAGCTCCAGTGCTACAAGAATTCCAATTAAGGTTATAGGTAATTACAGGGGTAATATCTACCTGGTTATAACAAGTGACTATTCAAAGACTGCAGTAACTAATTTAAAGTATGTAAATTCTATTTTTAGAGTATTTAATCCCTGTATCAAACCCTAATAAAAATATGACTCAAAACACCCTAACATTTAAATATGGAAAAGCTTGGAGTACTAACAAATATTTTCCACTTATGATAAATGATCTGCATAGAATTCCAAGCACAAATTAATGTACTATGCCAAGTACTTACATATACATAATACTTTCCCCACGGGCTTCAAAAATACAACCACACAATTAAAACCTTGTATGTAACTCATTGCCATAAATAACCATTGTGTTTAATTCTTAAATGGCTGTAGATAAATATCTTAATCACCTACTTAAGGAAAACAAATTCTATAGGGGTGTGCTTGCATATTTATAGGCACACCAAGAGATAGCCATTAAACTCAATTTAAACCAGACAACTGTTCAAGTCTGAGGGATTTTCAGATGCACTGTATGGCCCATTGCTACTTTATAATGTATTTATAATCTGGTCAGCTCACATTAGTGTTGCTTTCACATACTACTTTATCCTGGTTCAGACACTGGCCACTAGGCAGGTGATGCTCTCCTCTGGACTTGGTTTTCCAATTTGAAACACCAGAGGGGCAAGATTTAAACACCAAGAGCTTAGATCACAAACAAGAATCATCAGTTTTACCCTAATACATTTCCAGCAAGAAGAGTCGTGACAGAGAAAAGGATGGGAAAAGGGGGCAAGGACCTACTCTAGGACTGCATGGAGGGGAAGCATGAAATAAAGCATCTTGATAAGCCTAAAAGTGCAAGGAGAAATAATTTTCAAGGGGAAAAAAAAAAGCAGCCAACCTTGTCTGATTCAGGGAGGAAAGGTACAAGATGTACTGGAAAACAGCAGGATTAAAGTTATCTGATACCTGGGTAATAATCTTGGAGCGTATCTCCAAAACATCCCACAACCTGAGGAGCTCATCAGGTATAAGCATCTCTACCCACCCCACTCCTACATTATCCAGATTTTCTCATTTATTTCCAAAGGCACAATTCAAACTGGCAAGGCAAACACGATTCTAAAGACTCCTACTACATTGCCTTATTTTCTATAAAAAGATGACATTAAACATACTAAATCATCAAAATTCAAGTTACATTTTAACTGTGCAAACACCAGCCTTCCAAGTGTGAAGAACCTGACAAAGACAGATGCTATTCAATAGTGTTCCAGTCAAAAAACAAATTAATAACCCATCAAGTTTTCTTAAGAGAGTCAGGCCCTCAATTCTGGAAGATGGAATCTGCCACTTGCTGACAATATGAGGTGATTAGTCCAAGAGTTTTGTCAGGCATGAGCAGATGCATCAGTGGGGGTGGGCTGGATATTTTTTGGATGGTAAGTGACACTAGATGTCATGTAAGTTCAAATAAGACTTCATAACATGATGGAACTTTAAATGAAAATATTTTAGCTGAATGTTTCCCACCACCAGCACACCTTGTACTAGAAAAAACTGGCGTGTAATATTTACATCAACATTCTAATCAATGTATTTTTCATTCTAAAAATCCAGATCTTCACAGTCAACTTAAACCCTACAATATTGGTTTCTAAACCTTTGTATTTCTAAAAACCACAATTACACACCAAGCTACAATGTGCCTAAAGTTGAAATACAGCACACTACTGCTAGTAAAAAATACAAGTAGACTTCCTATGTAGCAAATAAAAAGGCAACAGTGAAGATGGGCTGTTACCACCCAAACAGACCATGGTGTAAAGCACGGACAACCTAACGATGCTCTGCATTTTCTCAGCCAACTCTAAAGTTTCTAGAAGCAAGTTTGTCAAAAGAAACATACCAAAATGTGCTGAACCACTGCTACTTTTACTTTGTATAGAGGTACTGCATGTCTGGGTCCCGGGTTGTGCTGTGCCTGTTCGATTTACACCCCTGTATAATTTCCTACAGGAGAGTTCGTCATTGTCACTGTCATGTAGGGATGGTGTCCGAGGCCTAAAATGCCGCCATCTACATGATTTGATATTGATTAGTATCTGACTGAGGTCTTTAGAGAAAGAGCTGTCCGAGGTATTTGTTTCTGAGGTATTGGCAAATTGACTGATTGAAGAGTGTTGCGATGAGGAAAACATTTCCAAATCCAGCTGATGAAATGTGTTATCGTAGTCCGAATGCGCTCTGTCTAGTAGCACCCTACAACCAGGAAAACAATGCACAATTATACAGTGGCAAGAAAATACCAAGCAAGTTGCCACTTTGCCACCTGTGCTTCGGGTGGACAAAGGGATAGAAGTAAAGGAACTACCACACACAACTGTTCTAGAACAAGCAACTCCCCGCCCACCAATGTATTATTTTACAGTTCTCTTCACATGTCTATTCTAGCTTTTACTGTTGGAGCAGCTGTTGTACATCTTCATGTGCATACCGAGACATTGGAACAACAGAAACACCCCAAAAATCCTACTATTTATTGCCTGATTTAATTAATTTTTAAACCCAGCAACAATTACATAGACACTTACCTTCCACCACGGCCGACCCGTCTTCGTGCAAACCCAATACACCTCTGGGGTACAGTGAGGGTGGTTAAGCAGTATCTGTAACGCACATCTCCTAATCTTCCCTCTCTAGGGCTACTCCATGGCCAGTTGCCAGGTTGGTCTAAATGAGGCTTAAAATAATTTTAAGCAGTTAAACACGAGTTGTTTTCCCACAAAGATGCTGTGTTTTACAATACAGAAGGAAATTCTACTTACAGCATAGTACTGGCAGCCTGCTTTCCTACGGAAGGCGAAAGGACCATCAGGATCATTTTCTTCCTCAGCCTCTGAAGAACCAGACAAAACCTTTCAAGAGAGGACAGGGGTTGTATGAGGACAGATTATTAATAAATTCATGAGTTTTACTTCTATTCTTTTACCAAGAGCAGCACAGAACTCTAGATGTCCTTACCTGGGAGAGAGGTTCTTCATCTGAGCTAGGAAAATCATACTGATTCAAATCTTTAGCATTAAAGACTGGCAGTGCAGCAGGACTTGTCTGTTGAGGAGTAGCAGCAGACGAAGGTAAGACTTTTGGCTTCTTCTCATATTTTCTTTTGGGTCTAATAACATCAGGTTTATCTTGCTGTGAGAAATAAAAGAGCAGTCTAAAATTACACACAGAAGCAAATTAGATTGAATGTGAGTTCTAGAAATCTCCTGAGTGAGCTGGAAGGGAACTAGTCTCTCCACCATCTTGACAGTCACTTACTGAATACCTGTATTTTATGTCCAGTAACTGAAACATTTAACAGACGAGGCAGAATCAAGCACTGTTTGGTCACTGTGTGCTAGATAAAACACTAGTGGTTAAGATACCAGTACTACTTGGGAGAAGCTGACTAAAATACAGACAATTGTCTCCACGAGGCACTGTTTTTGGTTTCTAGCATTTTAAATAATAGGTATTCATGCAGTGTTAGGGAATTACTCAGTACCAAACAATGTTTTAAAGACAAAAGTAGAAGTTAGACTTCTCTAAGATACCTAGAATTTCAGAAAGATGCTCTAGAAGTTAAACAAATTTCCCCATACTATGTGAAGTCAATTTTAAGTGCATTTCCCAAGAAACAGATTTCCTTCAAGCTGCGAGACACAACATCAACCCAGCACCACTCATCCATAAATACACTCCAGCAATCTCACTTACAATGCCCTACTATCAATGGAACCATTCACTGATTCAAGCCACTCTGTCAGATTCTGAACAGCCTTTGGATATTCTTCAGTTCTGTGTAGTCTTTGTTTAAAGTTCAAATGATACCTCAGCATTCCTCCTGTGTTACCTGACCTATTTAATATGATCAGCTGTTGGCACTCTGGCTATGCTTTGTATGACACAAAAACCAAAGCCTGCAGGAAAAAAAGTGCTGGTCAGCTTTACAGCATGCTGGGAATATCAGTGGATCATACTTAAAACCACAAAAACAACCCTCCAGATTAAAGTAACTCCATGAATTTAGAGCAAGATACGGATTTTACCTCATTAGTCCTTTCTTTGTCTGATACCTAAGTAAAATACACAGTTTTGTTCGGGGTATCTGAACTTTATAACAGTATTAGAGAAAAGTGTTCAGATTCCCCAGATTAAGAATGTCCTTTTGTCTGTGGTTATCTGTACATCCTTTGCTTCTGTCATAAGGAAAGCCAGTAGTCTATTATGCTCTCCTAACAAAGCATTTTTTCCCAACTGCAGCTTTGCTCTCTATTTCCAGTTTCACAAAGCTTCTCTCCTCCCACCCTAAAATGTTGTATCTTGCACATGTAAGGGCATGAAGTAGTAACTTGGCTACTGCCATTACTCACTTTAACTTTAAATTCTTTCAGTTCCATAGTTTCTTGGTGTTTAAAAGGACTGCTGTTAGTCACAGGAATGATGGGAATAGCATAGGTAGGTTTAATTGGCTGTCGCTGTGCCATGACCTCAGACATGATCTCTCCGCTGTAGTCACCTAAGTTATACCTAAGAAAAAAAAAAAAGTGGTTTGGGTTTTTTTTTTTTATTTTTTTGAAATGTTTACAGTCTGGTAAAAAACACTTTATGAGTGCTTGAAACCTGGGGTAAAGGGACATCCAGGAGGACAGCAGTAAGGACAGAAAGTATTGCTCCAGAAAAGGGGACTAACGGGGAAACTTCACTGTGGTGACAAATGCTGACAAATAGATAAAAGGAGAACTACCCTGGGAAGCCTACAAGACATCTCCAGAAGATAATGTAAGAGGGAAGAAGCAGGAACTAGAAGGAAACAACAGAAGAGGGTTTCCCACACTTGGGGACTGGTAGCATTTTAAAGTATGTAAAAATTTATCACCCAAAAGGTTTAACCAGTGAGGCAGAATGCCTTATTCACCAGTCCTCTCTCTTCTGCCCTAGGGAAGAGTGTCACAGCAAGCAGATCCATGAAATATATTACATTTCCAGTCCTGTGGAAAGTTCTGAGTTGAAATGCCATTTTCCATTCTGAAGGGAGTGTCTGTCCTGTACTTAACAGCTCATTTTCTTGAAAAAGTGACCAGGGGAAAAAAAGAATCTTGGGTATTTCTCCCTTTGCTACGTCTGCTGAAAATGGTCAGTGCTTGAAAAAAATGCCTCTGGTAGAGACATTCAACTTGCTTCCCTGAGCAGGCAGGCTAGAAATTTAGTTTTACTGCCTTAAAGCATTTTTCAAACATGGATGCCTAAGCTAGACAAGTCTATTCAGATTCTAAATATCAACCTGAAAACCAACTCCACATTGTGAAAGTGATTCTCAGTTGATTGGGAAAGTAAAAGTTGACAGAGCAGAGCATTTGGTCTTCACCACAGCTGACCAACAGGGTTTCAAAAGCAGCACTACCTGGAGATGACTCAAAGAACAACAGTTTATACTGTATGAAATACTTGTTTTCCTCAAGAGGTTGTTAGAGCAAGCTTTGCTAAAAAAAGAACAGTCATAATGAAGAAAAAGAAGAAAGTAATGACTGGAAATGGCCTTAAAATTAGCTGTATTTCCTTCATCTACATATTTTAAGTTTAAATTTACCTGAAACACTGATTTCTCATAGGATGGATACATTTGAATATTTATACAGATGCAATAAAATAACATGTCAGTGTGATGGGGTGCTTCCCCATAATAAGCAACTTCCTAACATTTTATTTAGCTCTCCACAGCCATATATGAAAATATGCTATCCTGTGTCAGTCTAAATACTTAATTTAAAAAAAATCTCACTGTTTTAAGTGTTTGTTGCAATCAGAACACAAAGTAGTTTCCAAAACCATCTGCAGCACATTTTCAATAAATGTTACCTCTTTTCCATAATCTCCAGTGTTAAATGCAGCAACTCTCTCTTGCTTTTTTCCCTCCTCTTTATCATCTCCAGGATGGTTACTGCACGACTCAGATCTCGACGCAGCTTAAGCATCTTCTCATAAGATGCTTCATCATTTTTTCGGTTCTGTAGATACATAATGTACTTGTTTCCTCACATCATTTACATTAAATAATCTGAACTGAGGTTCTAACTATTTGTGTATATAAAAAAAGGAAAGAAAAAAAATAATCACATGCTAAACCAAAGAGGAGCATGTGCATGTTATCAATGAGTGACAGGTTATCTACACTGCAAGCAGGTTTAGCAGTTGATTTAGAGAAAAATAATGACTACAAACTTTTAATTCAATAGCTATCCTACAGTAGTTTCTTTCAGGTTTTAACCCTTGCAAATGAAAAGAAAATGAACACCCCAACATTTACTATTTATACTGCACAGCAGAATTGTTTCTTTGTAGGAACTGTTTTTTGAGAAGGGGAGAAGGAAGAGGAAAAAGAAGGCAGTGGGAGGTACCTTTCGTGTCTGCATCTTTTCTGTTCGTCTTCTAAAAGCAACATAAGGGTCATTTGTGCTGGAACCATCTCGCTTCTCTTGTTTCACTGCTGGGATAAGAGAAGGGCCTCGACAGTTTTTCCTCTTTTTAATCCAGTACTCATACACTTCTCTGATCAATTCATCATCTTCCTTCAGCAGCAGCTTGGCCTCCTGCAGGCTGACTGGCTAAATGTAAAACCCAGCATGTCACTTTCATATGGCAATACCTAGAGCGTGTATTTCAAGTTTGCTATTTAAAGTACCATTGTACCTGCTGCCCGCTGCCCTTTTCTAGTCTGTCTATCATCTCCTCAAATTGCAAAGGAGAGATGTCCATTCTTTTCTTCAACTTATTCACAAAGATCTCATCTTCCGAATCCAAGTCATAATCCGGCTGCTCAGCATCCAAACTAAAAGCTGAAGGATACAGTGGAAGTTAGAAGTCAGAACAAAACATTCCTGTAGTAAAAACTAATAGCAGGGTCTGGAGCACGCACCAGATTCTTCTGCAGACAAAACCAAAATGATGTGTTGGAATGCTGGAGTAATACTACTTAGAAGGGACATACAGGTTTTTTCTTGACCCCCACCACCCCCCCCAAAAAAAACCCCACCACTAAAAATCAGGAATAAAACTTGATACCTGTTTGACTATGCTTTTGTTGACCAATGAAAGTTTACCAGTGGTCAAGTCAGCTTTCAAGCTCAGTGTTTTCAGTAAGAGATTTTTAAATGAGTCAAAACTTGTGACTCTGCCTAGCATTCTGCAGTTTTATGTGTAGTTCAGACTTCAGGTCAAACATACTTTCATGTTATTTCTGCAAATGTCCAGACTGTGTGTGCAGTGTCACTGTAATATTCTCATCAGTGATTGTGATGTTGCTGTGTCAGTCTAAACTGGCCCAGCATGGTCTATGTTATGTAGCAAGGCATCTTCAATACAAGTAATGTTTTCCAGAACACACAAACTATTCAATTTTCTACAATAGCCTATGAAAACACAGCATTCTGTATTAAATAATAAAAACATCACCCTAGTTCTCAGGCCTCATTCAAGTAGTTTTAGTTTGTAGGAGATGTGAATTTATTCCCAAGTGCACATTTGCAAACACATTGAAAAGCATCACTGGCTTTTAATAATAAGTAGGTAAAATGCAGTGCAGCTGAAAATCACCATTTCAGCTGTTAGACCACTAAATAAAGGAAAGAAGAATGAAAAAGTAGAGCCTAAATATCAGCATGGAAGACTGCTAGTATTAGGCTCTTCATCTGCTTGGGACAACCAGCTCAACTCTACCTGACCTTCCACCTGATCTAGCAGATGATGTCTCTGCTCATTGCAGAGGGGCTGGACTAGATGACCTTTAGAAGTCCCTTCTAACCCAAACTATTCTATTGTTCTAGTAATTTAAGCCATCACTCTGGCTCAAACTGATACAGAAGTTTACCATTTAACCAAAGTTAATTAGCCACAAGATCCACTTATGCAGCACAGACTAATTACCCCACGCAACAGAAAAGTATTTTTTATATTTTCAAAGGTTATCTGAAAGTAACATGGTGCTCCCAAGAGTCCCATCCATACAGAGAAGTCGCTATCTTCCAACAAAAAATCTCTACACATTTGCAAGTCATCTGTGATATTAAAACTCACATACTATCAGATGGGGGATGCTTCCACCCAGGCACAGGCAAATACTACCACTACTACTACTGCCACTTCTGCTTGGCTTCCCAATGCACTCTACTGTCATTTTATCTTGGTTAAGCTTCAGGGACAGATACTCTTGCTTAGCTATGTATTATGTATTCTCCTCTTTTAAGTAGATTTGTGTCTGTCCTTGCTAACAGGCCTGAATTTTTCTGTGAGCTGTAACTACCAAGTGTTCCAAAGGGCAGACACAGGGCTCCGAGATGGCCAAGTCTGAAGTATTAACAAATGGACACAGGCTCAAGAAGGCCACAGCCCTTGATCAAGAAGTAGATATAAGCATACCTCTTCAGTAAGAAGTATGTATTCCTTTATGTCTGGGAAACAATTGAATTCCTAGGAGTCAATCTTGATGCGGACTCAACAGCCACGTAAAAGCAATCTCCTTAACTATGAGCAGAATAAAATTCTCTGTGTAGACTTCACTGAATGAGCTACTGAACTTACGCTGTATGTGAATCAGCTGCTTTGGCATTTTAAATTCTCCAGGATATATAGATTCATAGTATGCAATATTACTTTCTGCTTCTGGAACCGGTATAACCATGTTATCCCTCTTCTCTCCATATACTTGTTGTGCTGAGATAGCCCGTTGGAGATGATGTTCCTATAAACAAAAAAAATCAAGATGAAAAGATGAGAAAAATATTTTCATGGCTCAGACTTTTTAAAGTTGAAGGAAATCCCTTTCTTTGCAGATATTTTCATTCCAAATCCCTGACAGCAGACCTGAGGAATTGCCATCACACTCCATACACCAGGTTTTTCCAGTAGGTGGAGCTCGCTGTCTCTTACACACACACACTTCAGTTACTAAACTTAGCAAGTCAAGTTGCATGTTCTTGGCACACCAAGCTACATATATCCGTCTTTACATGTTTCTGAAGAGACACCTAAGATTGATGAGACACACAGATTCTAACAAGCAGCTGCAGACAGACACTCACTGGGGTATTATTCCGTGTTTGCTCCAGCCATTTATTGCCAGTGATGGCAGAAAACCAGAAAGGAGGCCTTGCCATCATCTGCTAGTCAGAAAGGAAGCAACTGTTTTTACCCAGACAGAGAATGATTCCTAAAGATGTGCTCATTTATTGCAATGCTCCCTGTTTTTCTCCTGTTTCCTCTCCTAAACATGACAAGATGAGGATAAGAATAATTGGCTTTTAGAAATCTGCAACTGTTTTTCAAGCTTACAAGTAAATGACATTTTTATCCCTTACTACACCCAAAGTAACAGATTTTTACCATTACAAATTCTAGTAACTTTCTAATCATAGAATCACCCTGCTTGAAAGAGACCTTTAAGATGATCAAGTCCAACTGTTAAGCCAGCACTGCCAGTCACCACTAAACCATGTCCCTCAGCACCACTTCTACATGGATTTTAAGCACCTCCAGGGATGGGGACTCCACCACTTCCCTGGACAGCCTCATCCAGGGCTTGACAACCTTTTTGTTTCAAGGAAGAGATTTTTCCTCTGTTTTCCTGTGGTGCTGTCAAGATAGTTCAATATCATCAAGCAGAGTAGGACTAGAGTTACCAATAGAAAAACAAAACAAAACAAAAAACAAAACCACACACCATGTAAATGGTTTACTGAAAAATGTAACAGTATTTTTTCCCTGCCTCCAAAGATGGTTTCTTAAGTTTCTATACTGTTCCTTTCTAGGTGTTTGCTCAGCAAACCAGTGAGACATCAGTTGTGCCAATACAGCCATCAGTGAGATGCTATAAACCAGATTATGGAACTACTCCAAACAGGAATTGCAGCAAAAGGCTGGCAAACAGTTTCAATGTTGAAGTAAACACATATCAGTGTATGATCTTACTACATCTGTCTTGACACCAATTTACCTCATTTTCAGTAAAATCAAGGAAATTAACATCTATCTACACTTAAAAACAAAAAAAATGATAAAATAGGGCTTAGTGTAAACTGCAGAATTCACAGACTCAAAACCTGTTTCAGGCTCATTCTGCTGCAAGGGTTCCCAGGGTTATAGCCTATCTTTACCTTCAGACAAGTTGCAGATTATTTTTTCACATATGTACTTTGTTGAAAACTTTCTTCCTGAAAAGAGACTAACATTGAAAATAAGACACAAAGCCATCTACAAGTAAAACTTACTGGACTGTTTTTAATCTTCTAGCATTTGTGAAGTACAGCTGTAGAGTCACTTAGGAGATATGGCTGCTGAAATTCTTTCTTGGCTATGGTACAAAACTTTTTCTTTCTACTTTTTAGTGAAGCACTGCTGTCAGACACCTCAGATTTGTGTCAATAGTAGTAATTCTTAAAGGTTTTGGCCCAACAGCTCCAACTGTTGCAGACCAGGGAATAAAGCTTCATTTCCATGTAGTACAGTAGGATTCCATGTCAAACACATAGTAGTAGCCAATGGTTTTTGAGTAACAGTAAAGACTTATTGTTTATATAATCATATGAAGGATTCCTAGTGCATTTATCCCAACTTGTGACTTTAAACATAAAAATGTGCTTTGTTTCAGGGGGAAAAAAAGGGGGTTAGACACTGAATGAAGATTTTGATTTCTCTGATCCATCCAGACAGTATGATTAGTCTACACTAACTTCCTAACATGCTTCAGTCTTAACAATATTCCTGAAACAGCAGCACAAATCATAATTCTGCTCGTATTTCATCCCTGTTACAAAAATATTCAGCTCTTGAGAGTGTTAGCAGACCCCCAGGTTTCAAAAGCAAGCAGACAGAAGTTCCTCCACTGAAAGAGGTGAGATAATCTGCTGCTGATATCCGTTTCAATTCATCACAAGAGTCACTCCACTAAATGAAAGAAAACAAGCCAACAAGGCAACCTGCCTTTTATACCCCCAGGTACAAACTTCTCACTTATCTGGACACAAATCAGCAACAGTGACTTTACCCCCAGGCTCAAAAAGCTCAGCTGGTGGCCCAGACACCTCTCCCCTGATAATACAGATCGAGTGTAACTGATAAGCCTGGAAGCACTCACTTGTAACATGAAAGCAGGTTAAATATCCACTTAACTAACTTACTACACCTTAGTGTTTTCCACCCTGCAGTCACTCTCCATGGTGATAGCACAGCTGACTATTCCCACCCAAATACAATCTTTAATTCATCTGAAACTACAGCTTTCCATTAAAAAAATTGCAGTGCTTTCCTCCATTTGTTAGAATGATTCTGAATTCCAAATCCTGATCAAACATCTGGCTGTCCTTCCTGTTATCCTGATTTACCATGTAGATGCTGTAGTGCAAGGCACTCCTGAGAACACCAACAGGCATTTGAAGACAGCCCTCTTCAGAAATTTAATGCATCTTTCCACTTTCCACTTGGATAGTTTTCCTACTGGATACACATCTCCACTATACAAGAGTCTCTGTAATACTGTTTCCCTTCACTTATAACTGAGTAGTATCAAAAAGCCTTTTTAAAGTCAAGATGCAACTAGTCACTAGGTCCTTTGTCCTGCCACAGGAGGAATTGAGCCTGGATTAACCTGGGTTTGTTGTTGAAAACTCCTATTAGCTGTTCACAAAATGATTAGCATCTTCAGGGTGATTACATGGGGCCAAATAATTTACAGCATCTGTATTCCTCCAGGAACTGCTGTGAAGAGAGCCTGTTTGTAACACTACTTCCCACCTTTTCAACAGGGCTTTGATTTGGCATTTTTTGGAGTTTTTTAATGTGGGCTTTACGTTGCTTTTTCTAAGCAGCACAGTTGCAGTGCCTTTTCCCCTTCTCTGGAACATCTAAAATAGCTGTGAAATTATTTCAGACTGTTTCTTTAAATTCCTAGCATGACTTTTAGGTGGGTAAGTGCTTTGTTTCAGGTGTAATTTGTCCCGTTAGAAAGGAAACTCCTCTAACAGTTTAGCTCCCACCACAAGGTGCAGTCTCACCTCTTGCTGTCACTCTCCCTATTACCACTGCCTTACGCCTGACTGAACCTATGATGACAGCTCAGGGAACCAAATCCACAGAAAGCCATCTCTCTCTTGTTATTTCCCCTGAAAACAATTAGAAACAATTAGGCTTCTGACAAATTAGCTCCCTCAACTGCTGGGACAGGTGGAGGCAGTGGGGAAAGGGAGGAAGACAGAAAGAGGATTCCCTTTGGTAGCAGCTACCCATTAAACTGGTTTAGCTGCATCATGACATTTAAAAAGGTCTTTTGAAGATGGTTACCAAGAGCAAAAGAAAAAAAGGTTAAGACTCATGAAAAATATAAGGCAGATGAGCATTTCAGCCATCTCAGTACCAAATATAATCAAGAAGGTTTTCTCTGACTACAAATATTTACAAAATATTCTCCCAGTCAGTAACACAGAACTGCACTTCACTCACTCCACTGGACTCCTGTCCAGAACTGACAGCAACACTTACCACATCACCCTGCTAGTTGTGTAAACAAAAGCTCAACAACTGCTTTCATCCTTTAGAAGTTCTCCTCTAGTTTGACAATCGCCAGGAAGAGCCCACCAAAACAGCAACCCTTCTTCTACCTACCCAGACTGTAACCAGGTGTGATGTACTGGAGGAATTCTCTAAGCAAAACTGTATCAACACCAGGCTTCACTTTGTAGTTTTCCTATTGATTTGAAGTATCAAGTTTGTCCCTTGTATCCACTCTTAGTGTGATTAGTAGTGCAATGCACGTTCCAAAACATCAAAGAGAAGATAACCTAAAGCAAGTCGGCAGCAACACCAGCCCTGGGAAAAGCCAGAATACATCAGAGCAGCAATGACTACAGCCTGAAGGAATGGGACCTCTTGTTCAGTTCTGTTTTGGTGGACAGCAGGACTTCTCTCAAATGGTAACACAAGGACATGGGTGTAATTGTTGAAGTTTAGTGCTGGCAGATGTGTTGCACACTGCATTAATGAAAGCTGAATTACAGTAATTAGAACACAAAAGAAAGGGTATTAGAACTGCAGTACAACCTGACTCCAAGCAGGCTCTCTTGCCTGCAAGCAGAAACAAGAAGTAGTGCATCAACTGAAAGCAAGCAGCATTTGCCTCCTTTTTCATTTGGGTAATATCTGACAAGTTTCTGGCAACCTGTCTTGGATTCCAAGTTACAGTTCCTCAGAGAAAACTGGCACTGACAGAGCATCAAGATTCCTCTGACAGGGCACTCGCTCTGCAGCACACCCTGGAGACTGTATTCAAAATCAGATAACCACATCACAAGGCATTACAAGCCTAAGTGGCATAACCCTGGCATTAAGAGCTGAACAAACCAAAGAATGCACATGATCATTTCAGAGTCAACTGAAAAAAAGTCACTACAGTAGCAATGAGTGCACCTGCTCAAGGATGAAAGGAACAATTCACTGTTTTGTAATTTGACTGCAGGTTTCTTCAAATAATTTCTCCAAATTATTCCAGAGCTTTTAAGGAAAATACTCCTTTCAGGCACATCTGCTTATGGAAATGGCCTAAGCAGCCAACTCTCAAGTCCAGTGTGTAGGACAGAGCAGAAAGCCTGCAAATTTGCAAAGCCTACCCTAAGGAACAGAGTGCTCTGGTTGTTGGAAGAAGCAGAAGATGGGGTGAGGGAAGAAGCCCCACACAAGAAAAGGTTTTTTTTAAATATTGGTAGTTATAAAAAGGACAGGGGAGCGAGTTCAAGGCTGTGTGCATTATAGTCACATCACTGCCTCCCAGATACAAAAACTATATAGGGGGGCACTACAATTGCTTGTATCATTACTAGGAACCATGTCAAACCACTGCCCATCTTCTGGTCTCTGCACACCTGCTGATTTACATCAGTATGACCTGGGAGAATCCACTTGCATCCACACCTTGCCTGTCAGAAGTGCTTTCCAAAGTTGCTACCTCAGAGATCACACTGTAATGTTTAAGGTACAAGAGCTAAAAACAATCCCAGTTTCCACAAGCTGCTGTCAAGAAGCATTAGGTTCAGCACAGTTACACTGAAAGAAATCACAGGTGAGACAGAATCAAGGACACAAGAGTCTACAAACTCACAGACCTGTCTTTTCCATACACATTTAACCTTCTAACAACTTAGGACATAAAATTCTTCTAGAAAAAAAACCAAACACATAAAAAACTAAGCACGTGAAGAATCCAACAAAACTGCAGCTCATTTTAAACACAAATGCATTACTCTGTAATTAAGGTGAAATAAGAAAACATTACAAGCTGGAAAAAATCAGAAGCTGTCAGCTATCACTTGGAGGTGATGA
>VWZY01013650.1:385423-396195 GCA_013399075.1 Chloroceryle aenea | reverse complement strand
AACACGGGGTGTTATCTCTGCCAGCAGCAGCCACTGTCCATGAAACGAGGCTGCTGCCTGCACACAGGGCAGGGAGTGAGAAGAACTGCGCTGAAAGTAAAATCACTGAACAGAATTAGACAGGGTAGGACTCAAACCAGGACAATCTATTAATATAATAATAATAACTGAGTGTTTTATAATAATAGTTTGAAGACATCTTTTCAATTATTTTTCTTTTGCATCTTTGGGTATTTGACAGCACACTTGTTCTGATAACCAACTACTTGAACCCCTGTTAGCTGTCCACAAGACAACGTGATCCTACTTCCTCCATCTACTCAGTATTGTGACAAAGCTTTGACAAAGTAGAGTGAGTTCAGTAACTGTAAGCCAAAATAAGATGATGTCTTCTCCAGCCCTGGAAATCATACTGCTGCCAGAAGTTGGTTAAGGACCTCAAGTTCCAATTAAGTCTGGCTCTAAGTGCCATCTGCTAAAGCAGCGGTCTGACTTCCTTCAAATCCTCAGCAGCACCTACTGACCGACATTCTCGGGCAACGGGAACGTGTGATGGAGCAAAGCACGGAGACAATCCAGACAGCACACTGCTCAGCTACTGTTCAGCTTTCTGACTGAAGTGACACCACAGCCTAACACGTACACGCATGCTCACTCTCCCTGTTAACGGTGGGAATAAACCACAGGACAAACACCCAGTACAACTTAGAAATGAACTGTACATATGCTCCTGACCACAGTGCAAAACAGTCAAGTGTAAGAGACTCTCTTGGGAAATTTGTTGGCAAATCCTCCCCTTCTCTATTCACTAAAAAAGTGCTGCTTAACCTGCACTTAAGAGAACTCTGGGTAAGTAAGAGGTCAAACTTACATTGCCGAGACGGGACAATGATATTCATGAGAAGACTGACACTGGAAAACATTCAGATTATTTTGTCCAGATGATTATACCAGGGAACTACTGGCTTGTTCTAAATTGCACTAACATGTCAGATCCTGCACTTCAATTTTTCAAATTGCAGAGTTAAGTCAACCACAGGATACTGAATGGAAAACCAATCAGGTTGCTAACTCATGTGCAGGAACCTACTTTACCTGCTGAAATGGATCAATAATGAACAAACAAAGGGCTTGGTTTTTTGATAGGTTCACATTTACCAGTGGAAATAGCCGTTAGTATTTCTCCTATCACTTCCAGATGGCTTCAGAACCTCATACTATCCTGCCATACTCGGATGAAACTGTTACTTTGTGACCTGACTAGTCACACAACATACCCATGACATTAACATTTAATAAATTATAGCTAGTGGATAGTTTGTGGTACATTTTCCTCTGGAACAAACTTAGTAGGAGCACTACCAGTAAAGCCCTGGAGGTCATTAAAAAAAAAATCCCAACCCTCATCACCTTCTATTCTACACCAAGATATCCCAACTTTGTTCTCAGTATTTAGGTACCATTAAGCATATTCCTAAACGACTTGAAGATGAGACACCTCAGAGGAAATGCCTCTCCTTCAGAGGAAGAAAATGAACAAGCAGCACAAAGTTCTCTTAGTCACCCTTATCCTACAGATCTGATTTTTTTTTTAGACAGAAACAGTTTAGTGAAAAATGCATGTTTACAATTTCCCACACATACTTTCTGTCCCCACACTGAACAAACTTTACACTGCTGACAAAAAAAAAGAAGCTGTCTTCTGTTTGGGTAGCTCAAGTTCCTTCCACTCCTACAAACTTCAAGAAAATAAAATCTCGCCTTGAAGTTTAAGTTCTAGCTCAATGAAATACATGACTTGCCCAAGATGGACTACAAATATTGAACTACCTTTATTCCTAACATTTGACAGTCTCATGTAGTACTTGGCCTACTTTAAGGCCACAGTAACATGAGAGAACAGAGCTACTGCACTAATATTAATCATAACTTTCTTCTAGCAAAACAGATGAACAGCAAGAGAAGGGTAAACAAGGTCACGCTGCTTGGCAAAAAACACAACAGTAAAAGCTTCTGTTGAGAAGAGTGCATAAATCTATCCATAAGCATCTAAAGGATCAACAATTTTGCAGATGTAACCCACTTAAAGGCTCAAACTCAAGTTGGCTCTTACCTGTGGCCTTACTCCTAAATTTTCCAATAAAACCACCTTGCTGTTTTAAATTCAGCTCTTTTCTGAGTCATATCTAGGTTACAGAATTGCAAATACTACAAATCAGATCACAGCACTGTAAATTCTTCTTCCTGAAGCCAGTTCCTATTTTCTGCCACCATTTTCAGAACTCTTTTTTGTACTTTAAATAGTAAGAAAAAAAAATCAAGTGTCATCAAAAGGCACACAGGACATGTCCTGCTGAATACAGGATTGGGGGCTATAAATTTACCACACAACTAAAAGCTGCATTTCTTAAGAACAACATAAATGTGAAGGGGAGACTGGGAATACAAATTCATCACCAGTGTTTAAGGAAGGGGAACAAAACAAGAGAATTTCAAACCACGAGAGAATGGGACCCTTCAATAACTAAATCTTGGGAAACACTTGGAAGAAAAGATGTCACATACCTTGTAGACAGATTAATGTGGGGAATTATAATGGCACAGACAGAAGAGAAAACAAGTTATGACAAGTGTTTCTATAGCTATGCCAAGACAGACATTTTGGGTGAAAGTCATTACAGATCAGTAGAGTTTAGCAAAGCAACTTACACCCTTCTCCCATTTCCAAAACAAGTTCTGCATCTTTGACCCACAATCGTTACTTTCAAAACAACACAGCATTGCACAAAACCCTCAGATTCTGAAAAGGAAAAATCTGGCAACAAAAGCCTATGCAGAATTCAACTGTCCATGCCAACACCTTCCTAGCAGCCGTGCCTTGAGTTGGACATCTGATCAGTGAAGAAGCTGAAGAACTGCACTTCTCTTTTGAGAGGGTGGTCAAACATTGAAAGAGGCTGCCTACAGCAGCAGTCAATACCCCAAGGGTGTTTCAGAGGCATTTGGAGAATGCCCTTAACATGCTTTAACTCTGTCAGCCCTGAGTTACTCAGGCAGTTGGCCTACATGATCATTTTATATCCCTCCAACTAAATTGGGTCTTATTTTGTTCTGTCTATTCTACTACATCCCTTGAAATTATAAACACAAAAGGGACAGTAGCATGAAAGATGGACAGAGGGCAGTCTTTGCTACATGTGGCTCTCCTCAAAGAGAAGCTCATCAAGTCTTCCCAGAAGACTACAAGATCTCTTATTTCTATCTACAACCAGGACAGAACAACCTTGAAGTCAGGAAACTGGTATAAAGGAATGAATGTAAACAGATATTGGAAAGCAGTTCCTTCCAACAACACCCTCTTGACAGCTTTCCATTTCTTATTAATTACAGAGGAAACCAATCTCTAAGAGTGGTACTTAAACCTTAAGAAGATCACTTCCTCTCCCTGACAACCTGTGCTCCACGAGACTGACAGCAAGCAAGTTTTCCAACTTTTATTCCATCCTCAGTTCATGCAATTCCCCTTCACCTAGTTAACCAGGCAGCTCCTCCTAGAACAGGGTTAGCCCTTGAATGCACATACAGCTGAACACACGCAAATACACGCACCCCAGTGGGACAGCATGGATGGGAAGGCTCATCAAACAGGAAGAGGACATACACAGAAGTCAAAGCAGCAGCCAGTATTTTTATGCTGATGCATTAGTCATTTGAAGCATTCCATGGTATCAAAGCTACCTCTTCCTCTTAAAAGCAGAAAGTGGAAAGAACGAGTAACTTACGACATGTATCTGAGGGCAGTGAAGTACAGCATTCTGTTCTAGCAGAGCAGACTCCCACACACAGAAACACACATTCTTTCACAAGAAAAACTTGAAAAAGTAATCTATTAACCTTCAGGTATTTGAAACTCATACTGAATACCCTTTGCAAGTCGATATTGAAATAATCACCTGTATGTTTCTGAGGATGTATGACCATAAAATTATGGCACAATTACCAAGACAGCCACAAGCCAAGTGGTCTTCTCAAAGAAAACATTAAACAGATTCAAGGACCTGCCACACTGCACTTTTTTCCTACCTGAAACAAATTAACATTATGCAGGTTCCTGTGAAAGACTTGAAGCTTTTCAGGAATAAAATACAGGATGCTGGCTATTAAAATGAAAGGAAAAGTAATGCCACATTATGCCAATCCTCCAACATTTACTGAATTATTGTCCCTTTCTATTACTGTTATTAATAGTTTATTGTATATAACTAATACCCAACCCTTGCTGAAACCCATTACATGATTGATCAAATCAGAAAAAAACTGACAGAAATAATACCTTACAGGGCTCCTCTGCAAGACAGGCTGTGAGGATTTCCTGGAGGAAGCCCTTCCATAACAGCCAGGACTTACAATGACTTCCAGTTTACCCTGACTTAAGCTCCTGGAACTCCAAACCCCTGCCAGTTGTATTCCTTCCTGTGCTATTAAGAATACTGCTAATGACCTGCATGAAGCACTGATGATCAACCAACTCTCCTCCCTCTTTTCAAACCCTGTTGGTGCAGGTGGGTTTCACAGCAGCACAGAATTAATCTGTTTCTTTAGGTAGTCAGACACAGCACGTAAACTGCTCACTACAGAAGCTACTTCTCACCAGCAGCCAGACTTCCTAACTCACATCAATGTTCAGGTGCATAGCAGACCTGCCAACGTTAAACACAACAGAATGGAAAGCTTTGATACAACTGAAAGTGAAATATCCAGTGATCTGCCACTAATACCAAATAACTGGGAGCTGGGCACACAGAGAGAAAGAGGGGAGAAAGGAAACACTTTTCATCACATGAATATTCTGACATGGTATGGGCATTTTCTGACACTTGAAATGTAGCCATCTAGGGTGAACTGTCATTTTTTTCCTCTGAAACTTCTGGTTAAGAATCTTGACTCTTTTTTACACAGGCATGTCTGTAATAAGCTAATACACTTAACACCAAGCTAAAAGGTAAAATTCAGGCCATTGTACAAACTCACAGAAAAACCTCTTCCAACCCTGAAGTGAGGGGTTGCTCTGGACAAAGTTGCAACAAACCCATGTCTCTGTTTTCCTCTTTTTACATTATTAAACACAGAGAGTCTCTTCTGTTAATAAGCTAAAAACTTTACAGATACTTTCCCTTCTCTACACCAAAGAAAAAAACCCACAACTAAATAAATAAAATCCAGACATGAAATGGAGAAGTCAGTTACTGTATTTTATCTTGATGTAGTTGTGATTGCCCCTACAAGATCCTAAACACTTCCTGTCTGTGAATCGTGCACCAGCAAGGTAGTGGTTATTTCAAGGGTACTTAGATGCCATGTACAGTTTAATTAGCAGAAAATATCTCTTTTTATGGAAGAATACACAGAATGCAGTTTTTTAAGCTAAGAATGTAATAAAAAAAAAGACTATAGGACCTTTACTGAAATGTATGTATGTAATTCCAGACCATTCATACACCTCAGCTACACAATCACTTCAGACATTTCTAAATTCATCAGGACTTAGACAGCAATATAGGGATCCCTTTTACATTCCTTCACAGCTTTTTTCCTTCAGAAGGTAAAAGCAGCCGTTCCAGCTGCAGGAGAATCTAGATATGGTATGTTCCCATGCATCCAGCATGGATTTGGGAGGAGAAAGGCATATTTCCTGTGCTGGTACTGCTTGGAAGACATCTATGGTAGCTGTGCTCAGGCATTTCATGGAGAGGATGTGATTCTTCAGCCTACCCAAAGTGGGCAAGTGAGAAATGAACCAAGTAGTGCTTTGCTAAATGAAGACACATCCTATTAGAAAATCTGTTTAAAGTGTTCTAAAGCATCTGAGTGAACACTAGGTTATCTTCATCAGGTCTTCTATAGCATTTAGAAAACACAGAGGTCATGCTGGTGTTAGAGGGAAGTGAAAAAAAATTATGTCTAAATGAAATTTTACTAAATAAGCTTTTGTTAAATATCCTCAAAGAGCAAGGAGGATAACTACAACTATGGATTTGAAGAGATCAAAACCACATTTTTAACTCTCTCAACAGTTTACTCAACCACCAGGTAACAGCACGACAGCATTTACAGAAGACAACTGCACACACAAACTGAATTCTACCTTCTGTGCAACCAGCTAGTTACATCATAACACTTATGCAAAGAAAACCAGTAAGAACCAAATGAACAGCTGTACAGCTTACCATTTCAGACTCTGGGTGCTTAATTCTTCTATCTGTTTATAGCAACAGTAACTAAAATTAGAAAGTGAGCTTGAATTTTAAACTCCAAATCTTAAGAGCAGAACTCCACACAGCACATCTGCCTTGTGGAAATCCAGGAGGACAGGAAAGCTGCTTCTCAGACCTACGGTGAGGGCAAAGATTAACAACCAGACCATGATCTTAGACAGAAGAGGGAGTTAATAGTACTACAGTAAATGAACAGGACTTCTCACCACTTCTCTCTCCCCTGCATCAACACCAAGACAGAGATTCACAAGTCTACCTGATGGAAGGTGCACTTAACCTATAGAAGCTTGATTGTGAACAAGACTAAATGGAAATGTAACATCCAAAAACTTAGTATGGCCATGTCAGTATCAGCATTTACACCAGGATAACAAATGCACTCAAGACAACAAAACACACACACAAAAAAACCAAACCAAAACAAATCCCATAACCCCCCTGATAATTCCATACCTATAGGAGTGTTATTAACTCAAGAAATTCATCAACACATGTGTTGGATTTTTCTATTTAGGTAATTCATTTCTCTGCTGTATACTACCACACTTAAAAGCATCTCTGCTCACACAATCTTTGTTGAGGCCCTGCTTCAGCTAAGAAGTTCACACTCCCTGACATTTTAAATACAACTTCTAAACTTTGATATGAGGTGCTTCAAACACATGGCTTTGCTCCAGTTCTTTAACTCTCAAAACAACTATATTCTCAATAATTCTCCACGAGAATAATTTTTGTTAATTACATACAAAGTCTCAAAACCTCCAAGTTTTATTTTTTATTTAAGAGCCTCGAGAGGCTGGTGATGTGGTGTGCATCCCACCCCCCTTTCTTTCTGAAAAAAATGCACGGAAAACACGTGTAGTTTTCCTTGGTTTGATTGGAAGCCATCAAGTGTAAGATGTCTGTAAAGCTATGCATGCTTTCTTTCTGAAACTCAAGTTATTGAACATGCTCAATAAACTTGTCTGCCCTTTTTTTTTCCAGTAAAACATTTTACTGTAAATAACTAAAATTACCTCTGCTCTGCTTTTCCAGCTGTCTTTCAGTCTAGAATCTGAATTTCCAGTTAAAGAAAACCAACACCTCTCAAAAAAAACAGAAAGCAACAGGCCACACAAACAAACACCTTTAAAAACCCCCACCCTTCACAAAGGGTAACCAAATCTGATCCATCTACTTCTTTACTCAGGTGGGTATGAAGTAAAATGAACTTGCTAGTCAAATCTGCAGTACTGTGTTAGCAACTGAGCTCTGGTGTCTGACTGTCACAATTGCAGCACTAAGGATGTGTTCTGCTTTGTGAGCTGATACAGGGGATGCTTAGTGCTGCCTAAGCAGTGCCATTCCATTTTGAAGGCTTTTTCTTCTTTAGAGATGCATGTGTCTCCTGATAGTTTTTTGTTTCTTACATTTAGCAACAGCCTTGGCAACAGCCACAACATGTTTAGCCTGGAAACCTGGGAGCTAAACCAACTGTCAGAACACACTATCAGTTGATAACTTCAAGTACCACTATCTGTTTTTGAAAGAGCTTTTCACTATGACTTTTCACTTCTGGCTCCAAACAAAACCACTAACTGAAGCTACTGCTTATAAAGCAGAAAAATATATTCTACTTGTCATCAGAATTAACAACACTTTAAGGCTGTTAANAGTGCCTGCTCCACAGCATCAGTGGTGACAGGGATGGAATTACCATCGGGGGGGTTGGGTTCACTACTGGTTTTGTATAGATTTGTACATATCCTATCTTATTATTGTATCATTAAAGCCGTTCCGGTTTCCTTTTCTAATCACTGAGTCTCTCTCCCTTATTCCCTTTCTCTTCCCCTTTGGGGAGGGAGAGGGGTTAACAGAGAGCGTCTGTTAGGTCTAAGGGGCTGCCCTGACCCTAAACCATGACAAAGAGTTAATAAATCCTTCTTATCAATTGGATATTTTAGAACTCAAATGAACTTGGCAAGGTTGTTTTTCCTTCAGATCATTCTTAGAGAACAACACAACTGAAGTTTCCAGCTAAAGTGATGATGCAGTAGTACCTTCCATCTTTATTTTTTGTAGAAACAGGATGGGAGAAAGAGAAGATGAAAGGGAAGCAAAATAGATAAATATCTTGTGACTTAAGCATTAGCTTGAATATTAAATCTCTTTGATTGCATTTTTCCCTAGGGAAAGTTATTTAGTCAAGAGGAGAGCTCTTAACTCCAAATATGTGTTCGTTTAAAATTACATTTATGCAGAACTCAAGGTAATGTTAGAATTCTATTTATAAAATAGAATGTAAGTTATAAATACCTGTTCACACTAGCTGAAGCTGTCCCCTCCCCCCAGATTCTTACAGATATTTTGCCATCTGTTTGTGAAGATTAGGAAAAATAAATTCCTCTAACTCAAGTCTTCAACTGCTACAGAACACAAACAATTCCCAACTTCCCTAAATCCTGCATGAAGTTTGGGAAACAGAATGCAGTAGGGTATTAAACCTGTGAGGTTTAACTTTAGTCAACTATCCTGTCTCTCTGCTGCCAGCACCAACACAGAACTGAAGCAGCAGCCTTTTGGGGCAGTAAGAAGGAAGGGAATTTAGCAAGTTTGCAGAAACAAGAACGGGGAGCAGTTTAACATCAACCACTTTATGTTAGAATATCCGAAAAGAACTCGGGGAGAAACCTGTGTTTACTGATGGCAAACGAATTTGTCTTGGGGCTGTGTGTTTGTGTCTCTTCACCATATATTTAAAACAAAGGCAGGAGCAAACCTGAGCTGTGGGAAGTGTCTACTTACACCTACAGCTCTGGAGCTGAACCCTCAAAGGTAGATTTAGTAAACAAAAGCATCACATTAACCACCAGAACAAGTCTTATAATTAACGTTTAAGGATTTTCACTTGCCCACAACTACTTTTCCTTACCTAGAACATAGCTCTCTGGGTTTATGGAGACTAATTTTCTAGCCTGAAAACTTTTAACTGCCAGGCAAACAGTAAGAGAAAGAACACATGACATTTCTATATAAACACATGCACACTTGCTCACCTTAACTGGGAAACAAACTTGGCAAGTAAGCATTGCAGCAGATAAGAAAATTTACAACTCTGGTAGAAGTGGAAATTGAGTGTGCTGCTTCATACTGAGAATCTACAGGTACCAATTCAGAACACATCTATGAGTCAAAAGAAACACGAGCACCTAAGCACAGGTACCTACTGCTTAAATACTACTACTTGGCAGATACCTTATTTAAGTTTGAGCACCCTTACTTCACAAAAATGACCACCACCAAAACAAACACCCCCAAAAAAACAGAACAGACCAAAAACCAACACCAGAAAAAGAAAAAAAAACCAAAACAACCAATTCTTTAAAATATAGATTTCAGTACACGTGTAAAGCAACTTCCAGCTTGCATAGAACTTGAAAGTCCTGATTTATATTTAAATGGTGGCAGTTTCACTAGAGAAGCCCCGAAGTGTAGAATCTCAGAATGGTGGGGTTGGAAGGGACCTCTGGAGATCATCGAGTCCAACCCCCCTGACAGAGCAGGGTCACCCAGGGCAGGCCACACAGGAACAGATCCAGGGGGGGGCTGGAAAGTCTCCAGAGCAGGAGACTCCACAGCCTGTCTGGGCAGCCTGTTCCAGGCTCTGTCACTCTCACAGGGAAGAAGTTTCTCCTCCTGTTGAGGTGGAACTTCTTGTGTTTCACCTTGAGACCACTGCCTCTCATCCTATCACAGGACAGCACTGACAAGAGACTGGCCCCTTGTTACTGGAGACAACAGCATGCAAAAAAACCTCTCCAGAAATCATTCAGACACAGAATCGGTTAACTGGGAGCAACACCACCACCAAAAAGCCTACATTTATAGAAGATACATCTATTTTAAGTTCTAGAGAACTAACTCAAAGTTTGCTATGCCTAGAAATACAGACAGGACGGTGAAAGCCTGACAGCTGGGAAACCTCGAGACTAAGAGATCATCACATTTCTTCTTATCAGTAAATTTCAAAACCTGTTCGTGTAACTGCATTGCTACCGTTCTCTCCTATTTGCAGCGCTTGACGTGCAAGTGAAGGAAACTGATTATACTGAGGAAATAAACATCAGCAAAGACTGAAAATAACAAAGCACCTCAACAGGGGCCTTCAGCAGCAACAGCTACTGAGGGCTACACCTATCTTGGGACGTGTTGAGCAAATGATTAAGTGAACCTGAAGTCTGAGAAGTTTGAAGATTCATTCTCTACAAAAGACAACAGAACTGAGCAGAAAGTGATAAACTCTGGGCCTCCAAACTCGGTATTTTCTTATTTTAAGTACTTCTGTACCGCCTTCTGCATTCCCGCCTAGCGACCATCACAATTTTACTTAGATCGCCCCTGGCTCTTAAGACAGGTCCAGTTTCTTTTCAAATACACCCAACCAAAAACGCTACCGCTTCCCATCTCTAGCGGCACAAAAAACACCCACCAACCCAAGACACTAAGGAGACAGAGCAG